>JAOYNN010194002.1:0-10823 GCA_025770095.1 Goniobranchus kuniei
TAACCAAGCCTATACTCTCTCTCTCTCTCTCTCTCTCCCCCCCTCTCTCTCTCTCTCCTCTCCCCTGCCCCGTACACGCATAACTATAAACCTTTAAACCAAGGCCCTAATTTTCTGGAGTAAGCCGGCAAGGTGCCCATAGACCGATGGAATCAAGTTTTGCAATCTGAACTGCCAGCAACATGCCGATCGATGACAAACGTGTACCCATGCCTATTCGGTCAAATGCACGGATAAGTTTGTTCCCGAAGTAATAATATCTGTGTAAGTATGCGGGGAGTCTTCCAAAACATGTCATGAATCGACAATTGAAAAGCGATGTCGATACTTAAAGATGCTCACGGCAGCAGAGGTCGGCTAATTTCTAAGGATAGCCACAAATTTGAAAGAAGCCGGCTTGGCCAAAATGCGGACAGTGGAAAAAGTCGGCGATTTGGCCTCTATTATGTAGCTTGCACAATTATATAATATAAAGAGTTTTTGGCCTCTATTATGTAGCTTGCACAATTATTATATAATATAAAGAGTTCATAGGCTTTTGAGGCTAGTGGACAATGATTACTTTATCTATCGTTGATTGAAATCCCTCTTTTATGCTCAAATGAGCAGTTTTTGTCAGAAATATTCTTAGTCCAAAAGGATTTTTTCTGTTCTTTGCATGCACATCCTTGTCATAGCATTATTTGAATTACTAGATTACCGATCTTTGGTTTATTTAAGGGGACTCGCCATTTAAAAGACCATTAAAAAAAAATAATGATAAAAGGAACCAACTGATATGATATTGTAGTAGTAGTATGCATGAAAGATTTAGTTCTAATTCAAAAAAATACAAATCGATGCCTGCGTTGCTATGGTAATGGCGGCCATCTTGAAAAATAATTATTTACCGAAGGAGTTTTGGTCCTCCACCATTTCTTCAGTTCACTTATTTCATTATTTCTTTCTGCATTGTGCATTTTTTGGCATTTCTACAAATAGCTGCCTACTTAAAATATTTCTTTTAATAATTCAATACACCTTTATGATTTTTTGAAAATTTCATGCGATTTCTTTAGGAAAAATTCCTGAACAGAATTTAATTAAAATTTTTTCTTGCAAAAGGTATGTTAGCTATCAACTATCTAACTAGCCAGCTATTTGTAAATACTTTTAAACTATGATCATACAAAATTTCACGGCTTTATCTCATCAAATAAAGAAATGGTGGAGGACCAACTTTCATGCATGACTGCAAAAAAAGCAATTGTGAGAAAACCGACATTAAAGTTTTCCATTTTTAAACTCCGATTTTTAGCAAAGTTAGACAATCTGGTGCTTTATATTGACTTTTAATATTAAATGGACACATATTATTATCTTAACAGTTAAAAGCTCCAGATGAGTTTTTGGCATGCCCTTCTTTTATTTTCCATGCTGTCCCTTTCCTTCAACTGCTGCGACTGAAAATGTTTCCGCTTCCATTTGGAGCCTGCTTTACCCTTCCTCTTTGAATGCCAGATCTGTGTTCAGGCAGCCTTCAATGCATAGGAACTGTTTCAGTTGCTCCATTGTAATTCCAGTCTTTCAAAAACTTTGGAAAAGCTACAGTACCCCATATTGAAAAAGAAAATGGTGCCTGCGACAGCAGCCTCAACACTTGGCCGATGGGCGGAACGTTTGGACATCTTTTTCAAATCGTGGAGTTGAATGACTCATTCAAATTTTGTGTCATCATTTTGGCACAATGAGCCAGGAAAGATGGGTTCTGTGTGAGTCACTTCATGATTGATAGGGTAGATAAAGCATGTGGCATCAAAGGTAATTGCTGTATTATGAGGGAGCAGATTCTTACCTCCAGCTGTTGTATTATGAGGGGGCGGAGTCTAACCTCCGGCTATTGTTGCTCAAACGCACCACTAGATTCTATTTCCAGCTGCAACGTGAATTTAGGTGGGGTAAATCCAAGCCGACTGGCTTAGTTTGTATAGTGTATTATCATGAATTACCCCCAAACACCTCATTCATCCTCCAAATCCCCTTTGACCGGTCCAGTCTGCTCGGATTTAGCCGAAGGCAGAAATGAAAATTTAATATTTTGTTATTTATTCCAGACAATCAATGCAAGAACTGAACCTAAATACAATTAGATCTATAAAGACAAGAATTCCAACTACAAAAGACAGTTAAGAAATAGGATCGGGATAAATCTAGATCTTGTGGTTTTGTTCAGGATTATATTTGAGAGATCAACATGGTTATGACTACAAAGGATTAGGGTTAGGTTCTGGTGGCAATTATGGTTAGCAGAACCCCATCAAACAAACCCCTCCAAGGCCTAAGAAGTTATAACAGAAAGCCCAAAAGTCTACTCATTAAAGATCTAAATCTAAAATTTATGCGGTACTTACTTCATTGAATCATATAGATTCTGTAATTCTGACCCAAAGGCAAGACTAAAGGAAGAATGTTGGTGGCCGAAGTTTCTTCATTGCTCCTGAGTGATTCATCTCAGTATTTAGGACTACTTACTGAATTTTCTAATGGTTTGATTGCATATTGACCTCTCGGCTTTTTAAAATAACGGTTCTCACATCCAAAAGAAAAGGATTTTGCAGCTTTAGGCATTTTGAAAGTGAAAAATGATGAAACGACAGTCAATGAAACTGGCTGTTTGTTTACATTTACGAAAGTAAAAGCAGATGAGGGTGATGCTCTGGATCCTGCGCCATGCTTGCGCACGCATGCGCTTAGGTTCATCGCCAGCTGCGCCATCTAACGGTTACTATGAAATGTTGTGTTGTCCAATCAGGTCCAAGCTTTTTACTGACAAGTGACTGTAATGTGAACTTCTGGAATTCACAACTCATTCATTTGATTTGACCATGGGAAAGGAGCTTTCTAATGATACCAAACACAATTACATTTGTTTGAGAACCAGGTGCAGTTGCTATAACCCAAACATTGGCATTTTCCGCCAGATTTGCACAAATTCTCACAGATTGGAAAGATATGGTTATCAAAAAGAGGATTCTTTGCAAATTTGCAAATGATTTTTGCCTTATAAATTATATTTTTGAATTCTAGGAAGACTAAATACTATTTGGAACCATTATCTAAAAATCTACAATATTTTTCAACAAAATGGACCCCAAACACACTAGCGAGCCCCCTTAAATTTATGTAAATCGTTCCTGCCAATATGTTTATGTGAGCAGAGGCTTCAAATGTTGTTTATTATTTTGATTTGATCAGCTTGAAAATGCCGTTTTTGTCAACTCCAACAGCACTCCAAAAATTTTCAAGTCCAAAATATACTTAAAAATTCATACTTATTCATTTGTCCGATTTCGATGATTTAAAAACTGGAATGCTTTTTTTTGTAAATTCCATCTGGGTAATCAAGTGAAAGTGAATTTTATTCAATAGGAAAAATCACTTTGTGGTACCTACTTACATCGTATAATAAATTAGATTGCAATTGCGCTGAACTTTACTTAATCTACATCTAGGGTCTAAAGAGAAGAAGGGCACCTGGTCTTCACCTTGATTGCCGAAGGAACCATCGTGATGAGATTTGTTGCCAGATATACCTATGTTAAGTATCAATAAAGCTTTGATTCCATCTCTCCATTGGACTACTGAATTCTAAATTGACATAATTTAATTTACCACTTAACTTTTGGCAACACTACATCAACAACTTTTGGCAACACTACATTAACAACTTTTGGCAACACTACATTAACAACTTTTGGCAACTCTACATAAGTAACTTTTGGCAACACTACATAAACAACTTCTGGCAACACTACATAAACAACTTTTGGCAACCTTGCATAAAGTTCAACACTACAAATTTCCAAAATCCATTTCTACCATTAATTTTCTTACCCTCTACCATATAACAGGTCTTCCTGGTTCCTTTTATAAAGCACGACCTCATGTGCATATGCACACACACACACACACACACACACACAATTTGGCCTGGCATCCATATACCACCTGATACTGATCCATTCATAACTGATATTGACACATTCAGTAAAATGAGCAACACCCACACCACAACAGCTTCAGTAGGTCACTGGAAGCAATTTATATTAATGATGCAACAATAAATAACAAACCTCAATCATTTTCAAAGTACTTTGATGAATTTTTATTGAAATGAAATGAAGTGGCTCATGACGAACAAACAGAAAAAGATGTACAAGATAACCACAGTAAAATTTACATTATCATCAATATGACTTCTCCTAAAGAGAGAAAATAAAGAATGTAATAGTGTGTATTCATTGAATACCATGTATATATTTTTGAAAAATATCTGTATATATAAAATGATCATTTGTATTGACCAATAGAACACATTCAGGCAATAAAGATGTCTTCACTAGGCCTGTAATCTTGATGGTATGCTGCCTGGAGACCTTGGGGTGATTGGAGAGACATTAAAGGAAAACAACACCCTACAGTTTCACTCTTGTCACATGCCTGCTTGATGCCAAAGAAATGTCAGTACTTCAACAATCAATTTCACGCAATCATAAAGTTGACATACCTTCCTCCTCACCCTCTTCAACTTCCAAAAATACACAATTTAACAGGCTAATCATATGTTTTGTTTGAAATGAGTGAACCCCATTGTTTAGTATTCATCTATTACCTGAAACTGGTTTTGACAAAACAATATGCTGCTTACATTACTTTGTTTTTCTTCTTTACCTGCAAGCTAGAAAACCTGGTTTTTGACCCAACTTTTTACTCGGACAGATCAACTGTGATGAAATATGACAAGACAACTGAATACTTCACATTTTCCCTAACAACCTTCACCTTTAGGAATTGCTTAAGAGACAACTTCTCCTTTATTTCCATACTAGACTTAAAACCTCACCCTCCATACATGAATAACAATGTGTGAAAACAAGGGATTGACAAATGGAGAAAAAAAATGCATAATTAATGCTGTACATATCATAACTTGATTTCAAAGAAATCACTATCACCAAACATTTACCAGCGTTCACATTGTTTAATGCTTCAGTATGAGAACAAAATGAGCTGAATTGAGTTAAATTAACTTCCAGTCTCACACATCCAACCCTGCCTTCCTCCCCCCTACACCAACCCATCTAAATCAGTTAACATGCAATTCCAAAATGAGGCCCTCTAGAGATGTAAATATCACCAAATGGTTCTGACTGCTCTGTGCACACAGCCTGATGTTATTTCAATACCAGCAGTGCATAGCAACTTGAGGCAACTTGTTTCCTATTGAAGTTTCTGGCCATGTCCTTGAAACTCAGTGTATCTTGGTAACCAAATGCCATCTCAAAAACACCCTGCATCACCTGCGTTCGCTTACTCCACCGTTTCTCTTCCTGCTCAGCATTTTCTGGCATTTGATCCAGTTCTTGTTCCTGTTCCATGTTATCAAAAGTCATTGTAGGAGCAACAGCTGGAGGAGGAACTGAGAAAGGTGCCACTGAAGGAGGACCCTCATCTAACATCGGATTAATAGTGGGAACTATGTTGGTTGGATCTGTGGGCACATCAACAGGCTGTAGGGTCATAGTATCAGGGATCTGGTCAAATAATGACTGGTTAGCTGTGGGGGGTTCCACCATGGAGATTTGTTCAGATCTGGTCAAAACAAATTGAGAAATTGAAGGTGAGAGTGGGAAATCTCACGAATTTAAATAGAAATACAGTAGTGGTCGGCTATGTGGCCGCCAGCTATGTGTCCGTTTCGCTAAAGTGGCAGTTTTTGGCATGAAACGTAATTTTTTCTATAAAAATCAGACCTCTATCTGGCCAGTTAAAAATCAGGAATTTCGCCTAAGTGTCCATTGCGCCCAGTGAAAAATCTCTTGCTACTCATCAATTATTTGTTGTTAATTTGTCAAAATGCACTAAAAAATTTAATAAATGAGACATTCCATTATCCATAACTATGCGCAGAATAGAAATGAGGGCCTGATGTGTCCAGTACATGTTATTGGTAGGCACACCATTCCTTGAATTAGCTAATTGGCCATTGCGCCATCACAATCAAGACAGCAGTCATTTACTTCTCATCTGTTTCAGTTCGGTGAAACATTGCAGGCCTACGAAATTTTAGCCAATTGTCTTTTGCCTGTCCGTAATAACCGTTCCTCACTCTTCCCCCCCCCTCTTTGTTCACCCCCTTATGAGATTGAAAGAACTGCGAGGGGTATTTTGCCTTCTGGCAAGCCTATGTAATTTACGCCAATCGCCCTTTGAGTTTCCATAGTGACTGCCCCTTCCCTCCCTGCATCCCCTCTGTGATTGGAAAACAATTCAAGCGTATCGGCTTTGGTCATCCAGGTGTCTTAGGCTGACCGGCTGAGGTCTCTGTCACAGATTGGTGTTAAGTGACCATATAGCCGTGATTGGATATGCAGGTAAGGATTAAGGTGGGTTTTGTTTTTAATCGCTTCTCGTTACGACTGGATCTCATCTAGTTTAGAGAGGAGTTTATTGCTGGTTACCTAATGAGACGTTGAGACTGGCACTTTCCTTGGTTTCAGTTTATGGCTTTTACATCGTCTTGGAAAGACAGAACAATTAAGTCTTTTAATAAACATGTGTATGCTCTTCTTTCCTTTCTTTTCTGTCTTATGCATGCTCATGTAATCATCATGAATCTATGGTGTCCATCTACATCACGTGACTATAGACTGGAATAAGATTAGCCTACATGTAGGCCTACATGAAACTTTGCAGTCACTCATCACTTCATTTTCAAACAGTCAACATGTCTCGCCCTTGTAGTGATTTGGAAAAAAAAATTAAAGATTCTAGATGCTGTTGAACAATCACTGGGAAAGCCAAATTTTACGGCAATTGGGAAAACGTTTGACATGAGCAGAAAGACCGTTGCTCGGATAGTTGAGCAAAAGACACAACTCAGAGAGGCAGCCAAAAAAGGCAATCTATCACAGAAAAAGAGGCGAGCTTTTAAAGAGGAAGATGTCGACTCGGCGCTCTTTAAATTGTTTAAAACCAAGTTATCTCAGAACGCCAGACTTAACCGACCTATTCTTAAACAGAAAGCGATGGAATTCGCTCAAGAGATGGGACACGAATTTGATCCTTCAAACAGTTGCATCAGCCGATTTATCGCACGGTGCGGCCTTAAATTTAAAAAAGAGCATGGAAAAAAGCAGAATGCTGACGATGGAGCTGCTGAACATTTCAGAAAGGATGTCCTGCCACTTTTGCTGGAATCATACAGTCCAAAAGACATCTTTAGTGCTGACGAGACGGGAGTATACTTCAGAGGTATGTTACATATTGTCTGTCCAACCTCTCTTTTTCTCTCTCCCTCCTGTCTGTCATTCTCTCTACATCTCTCTGCCTCTGTCTCTTTGTCTCTGTCTGTCTGTATAACTCTGTCTGTCTGTCTGTCTGTCTGTCTGTCTGTCTGTCTGTCTGTCTGTCTGTCTCTCTCTCTCTCTCTCTCTCTCTCTCTCTCTCTCTCTCTCTCTCTCTCTCTCTCTCTCAGTTTCACTTTCTCTTGCTTGTTTTATTTTGTGTGCTTATTTTCATTCTTATTCAGTTGTTTTGTTGTTGTTATTCCCATCTTTGGTAATGCCAAACGCATGTGTCATGATTTTATCTTTTCCAGGTCTGCCTGACAGGGGATGTGCGCCTTGAGAACAACAGCTGAGTGGTGGAAAGAAGGCAATGGAGAGGGTGACAGCACTAGTCTGTGCGAATATGGATGGCAGTGAGAAAGAGAAACTGATCGTGATCGGAAAATCAAACAAACCCAGGAGTTTCCCACGAGACCTCTCATGCCTTCCCGTTGTGTACAGAGCGACAAAAAATGCCTGGATGACCAGCGACATGTTTGAAGAGTTCTTGAAAACAAAGGAACCAGAAACTACGAAGTAAAAACAGAAATATTCTGTTAATTCTGGACAACTGCTCGGCTCACCCACAAAATGTACAGCTCAACAACATAAAAGTTCATTTTTTACCAACGAACACTACTTCTCAAATCCAACCAATGGATCAAGGAGTGACCAGGAATCTCAAGGTCCATTGTCGGGCTCTAATCAATTCAAGGATAATCGCTGAGTTGGACGCTGATGAGAGTAAAACAGCAGCTTCAGTTATCAAGTCCATCACACTTATTGATGCAATTCACCTGCTCTCCAAAGCTTGGCAAAACGTCACCGCCACCACCATCAAAAACTGCTCTGCCAAAGCTGGTTTCTGTGAGCCTCATGACGTAGCCGACGAACCCATCACTAGACCGGAAAACATAACCGAGGATGAATTTAATTCATTGGTTGACATCGATGCTGATGTCCCTATAGTTGGAACTCCTACAGACATAGAAATCGTTCAGGAGGTTAAGAGGTAAAAATTAAGCAACGATCAACAGGATGAGAGTGATGATGACGATGATGTTGATTTAAAGGAGCCTTCATTAAAAGAGCTGATGCAAGCTATAAAAACCTTGCGTTACATGCAATGTGCAAAGGCGAGAGAACTATGCTACATCAAATTGAAGAAATTGAATGAAATGTTACAAGAGATATAAGTGCCAGAAAATCCCAAACCGTTCTTGATTCTTTTTTCTGTAAAGCAGGTTAATTCCTCACTTTACTGTCCCCACACAATGAGTCATAGTCTCTCATTCACTAAGTCCACATTTTCCTCCTTCCAATTTTTTTTCATATTTATTGTTGTTTCCTATTGTCTGCCCATGTGTTTGTATGCATGTGTGTTCTTGTACATTGTATTAAATGTAGAAGGATAATAAAGCTTAAAAAAAACCCAAACCCAAACAACAAACAAAACAATAACCCCTTTACAACAACAAAAAATTATTTATCACTCCTGACACATCCACATTCCCTAGTGGTCATGCTAAAATTTAGTGTGAACAAGGGAGATAACACAGTAAATGGAGAGTACAAAGAATTGGCTATATGCAGCCACTACAAACGATACTGTCTTCCAAAAGATCAAATTTTGCCTAAGTGTCCGTTTCGACTATGTGTCCGTTTTGGCTGCTTCCGGCAGATCGGACCATAGCCGAAAACTACTGTATTGTATTGATGTAAAAAAAACTAATTCAATTGCTAAAAGCCTGAGAGAACAAGTCAGTCTTCAGCTGTTTTTTTAAAAGTGTACTGATTGCGGCTAGTTCTGGTTTTAAAACTGAGCTTATTCCACAGACATGGGGCATGAATGTTAAAGGCCCTATCATTGAAAACTAGTTCGGTTGGTGGAACTTGTAAATGCTGCGCCTGTGATAATCTTAGGGTACGTTTAAGTTTGTAAAGTTTAACAAGCTCTGAAAGATATTGAGGTGATAAGTTTGTAATAAAATTTCAAAGTCAACTCTAAATTGTACCGGCAACCAGTGTATATTTTTCAAAATGGGCATTATGTGTGCATTCACTTTGCTTCGTGTTGTTAGTCTTATTGCAATGTTTTGAATATTTTGTAGTCTGTCAATCTCTTTTTTATGGCAGTCAGCAAGAAGTGAATTACAATAATCTAAAAGACTAAAAACAAACGAGGCCATTAGCATTTTGGTGGTAGGCTACTTTCATTGAGCAGGTTTCTGATCTGGTATTTTTTTACTTAAACACCTTACGAGGAGTGAGTGTTTCCAATATCATATTCTTATGTAATTTTATGCGCTGAACATGAAAATGATAGTTAAATTTTGCGATGAAGCACTGTTTAGAAGTTACGATGCCTTCCAGTATGGACTCATTTACCCCATAACGCAGCTGAATTCGCCGACATTGAGTGATTTCCGAGTCATTTCCGGTCTTTCCAACCTCACAATGTTGTCCAATGCGCATGCGCAACAGTTTTTGTTACGTCATACGAATTTCAGCAATGGCGACCATTCTGAATATTTTTCAGCTGTTGCTTTTTCGCGAAAACAACGACCGTAGGGTAGATCAAAGTATTCAGGAGTGTGAGAGTGATAAATCTAGTAATTCGTGAATGGAATAAAAAAGGTAAGTCTGATAAGCAGTAGAAATTCCTTTTATTTTAACTTCTAAATCTAGATCTGAAATCTAGAGGTAGGCTTAGTGGGGTTTAGGCCGCTGCATCCCCTTTACCATAACCCCCTCAAGGGATGTTTTTTAGATAGAGGTGATGCGGGGGAACGCCCCCGCGGTGGATGCTCGCTTCGCCCAACCGGGGATGCAAGCGAAACGAGTATCCATGTGCAGAAGAGATCTTCCACGAGCATTGATATCAGACAGAACGTATCTTGAGAATCCTACTGACAGTGCATCACCATGAAAAGGTGTAAAAGTAAAATATTACCCCATATTTTCTTTGTACATCAAACCTCTAGCAGATGTGATAAGGAAATTTTTAATTGACTATCACTGTCATGCTGATGACACACAGCTTATGTTCCCCATTAATAAATCAAATAAAATCAAATGTGTATGAAATGCTGAATCCTGTGTCCTTGGGGTTAGAAACTGGGTGTATTCAAACAAACTAAAAATAAATGAAGACAAAACAGGGTAAAAGTTTACTTTAACGTTCTAAAATAATGATGCGTCACTTTTGGATTTTTGTCGTGTTGAAGACTTCGGGATCGATGTCTGAGTGATAGAGGTGACACACGATACTGTTTGGATTGGCATCAGAGGCTGTTATTCCAAGTTGGTGCCACTCCTCACCTATGCTCATTTTTAACACCAACCCCTTTACTATTGACCCCTACCCGGACACAATAGAAATTGAGGGGACTGGAGCCCCCCCACCCCCCACCTTCCTTTTCCAATAACCCTACATAGTTCGATACTGGACTTTTC
>JAOYNN010194113.1:0-10823 GCA_025770095.1 Goniobranchus kuniei
CTCTCTCTCTCTCTCTCTCTCTCTCTCTCTCTCTCTCTCTCTCTCTCTCTCTCTCTTTCTCTCTCTCTGTCTCTCTCCCCACCCTACACATCTCTCTCTTTCTGTCTCTGTCTGTCTTTCTGTCTCTGTCTGTCTGTCTCTGTCTGTCTCTCTCCCCACCCACCTTCTCTCTCTCTCTGTCACACACACACATGGACGTAGACATACTACCCATCAGACACAACAATTCAAGGATAAATTAATGAGTACCCATTGTGTATACTACTAGATAATACATGATAATCTCACTGATTCTCCTGTCAACATTCCATAGGTCGCATACAGATCTAGATCTAGTATTATTGTGCCATTTCGTCATGGCCCGAGCTTGGACTTACGGATGGTTAATCTTTTACATCGGATATCTTCGCTCTCAGGAACTACGACATCTTGCAATAAAGTGATTCATTAGATCTCTTTATTGTTGTTCATGTGAAATTTCATGGCATTCTGTCGTATATTTCATATTGTTTTGATTACTTAAATAATGTGATTACCTCCCTGTGTGACGTGACTTTTCTTACCTCTCCCGTTCACTGATGCCATATCTTCTTGTAATGATATTCTACAGTTGTCATATGAGTGTGTAATGTTTTACGTGTATGGGATCTCTCTGTCTTATTTTTAATGCATGTGATGAAGAAATAAAGCCCTTGTGGTGGAGTTTATTAAGTGTGGTGAAGTATATTTTTGAACATTTCTCATAGCGCTGCCGTGAAGGGGAATCCCCGAAAATTAAGGCATTTCGCTTTGCCGCCATATCGGGTTACAGGGAATGTCACGGTTGGAGGCGGCCCGGCTCGGAAACTAAGTTGCGCTGTTAACAGTCGTGAAAAAAGTAATTTTATGTCAATCACACTCCCATTCGGAGAGTAACAAATTAGAACAGCCCTTTCAATCTGCATATAAGGAGCAACACAGCACTGAAACTGCATTACTTAAAGTAATAAATGAACTCCTTGTCAATACTGACAGAAAAAAAATCAATGCCCTATGCATGTTAGATTTATCAACGGTGTTTTATACCATTGACCATGACATCCTGATGAAAAGCCTTGAGAAAGTGTTTGGCATCAAACATGAATTAAGTCATACCTCACTCATTGTTATCAGGATGTCACTGTCAATGGTGCTAAGTTGAAGTCTCATCCTTTGAAATGTGGCGTTCCACAGGACTCAGTCCTGGTACCTGTCCCATTTGCTATTTACATGTAACCCTTTTGTATTATTATTCCTCATTACCACCTTCAGTTCCATTTCTATGCCAGTGACTCTGATATTTATGACTCTGACACCATTGAAAATGATTAGAAAAATAGAGAACATGTTTTTCTGAAGTTAAACCTTGGATGAATAAAAACAAGTTAATGCTTAACAATGAGAAGATAGTTCTCCTAGCAGCCAGACTACTGTGCTTAAAAATGAGTTAAGATCATTTTCACCAATCAGGTAAAAAATCTTGGTATTTTTCTTGATTCAGATCTTTCATGTTCAAGTCATGTAAGCAATTTATTAAGAATAATTCATTCGTATCTACGGAGAATAAGCAAAATAAGACATCTTATCTCAATAGAAGAAATTGCAATGCTATTGGTGAATTCCCTTGTTCTCTCAAAACTTGATTACTGTAATTCCCTTATGGCCAATGTTATTAAAAGATAGAATTAAAAGTCTTCAGAGTGCACAAAACATCGCAGCTTGATTAATCTTAAAGAAGATAAATATACTCCATCAACATATCTTTTAAATGAGCTTCACTGGCTATCTGTTGACAAAAGGATCATTTATGAAATATATACAATTGTCTGTAAAGCTCTTAACTTTGAGGGTCCTGTTCAGAGCATGTCAAAATATTTATTATTCATCAAGAAATCTTGATCTCAAAATAATAACAGTATCCTGACCAAGCCCAAAATATCCTGTAAAATTGATGAATAGTCATTCACTTTCACCGTCCCCTCTTCTGGAACTCCCTACCAAAACATATCCGATCCTCAGAGAGCTTAAAACTTTTCAAAGCACTTTTAAAATATCACTTCTATACCTGTTTTTATAGCCCATTACAACATTTGTGATATTGTATACATAATAATATATGTTGTTTAATGTAACATGCAACAATTCTAGATAGTACATGTATTACCTACGTGAAGGGTTTTTAACTCACCTGGTCGTACGCATGTTGTTTAAAATGTACATTACTTTGATTTTACTGGTATTGTATTACTTAAAGTGCTTAAAGCCTGTTTATATGGGCATGAGCGCTCTGTAAATGCTATTTATTATTATTAGTATTATGAATGAACCGTAACACTTTGGTTACCAACTTCGACCTATGACAAAAATTTCCGGTACTATCTGTTGAAACTCTAATAGTACAGTAGATTCCACCCATTAGCGCGGTGCTCAGGAGAAGGCCAAAGCGTGCCCTTGGACGGACCGTGCTTATGCACGAGGGCAGACAGTTGGGAGGCCAGGCTTGTATTTTACCGATTGCTTCCCTTGACTGTATTTTTGAGTAGCACCCTTTGGCTATCCTTTGTCGACAAAGAAGTTACAGTAACGATGGGTAATGGATTGATAGTGAAAGAACAGTCATTGACACTTACACTGACACTGACGGACAGGGTTGAGCAAACTAGATGAGAGATCTAGTTATAAAGAAAGCAATGGGCGAAGAGTGGGCGACATTTGAAAGATGATTGAATCATAGTTTAAACAGTTTAAGTCATAAAACAATGACACGGCTGACTGCCAAGATTGCTTTTCTAGGTCTACCTTCCTTCTCGACTGATTGTCGGTTCACATCAAAGGCGTTGATTGTCGCGAGACCCTAGGCCAGACAGTCTCTCATTCACACCTCATCCCTTGACATCGCCTGTCGTGTATTGTGCCTAGACACTCCATTGTTAGTGTGAGTGTCCTACCGTACTTCAAGTGTGTTGTTCGTCATATTTTATTGTCCATAGCCCGTGGCCATTCATTCACACTTAATTACACCCATTTTGTTATAGGCTAATCTGTATTTTCCAAAATTTAATTACCATTTTGTCAATTTTATGACCGGCAGAGCGTGCGCTTGTCTGACATGACTGTGCTTATAGGCATGCCAATTATATAGTAAATTCCATCAGAGCCAGAGAGAGTGCTCTTGCTGAGATCGTGCCCTTGCACGGCGTGCTTATGGGCAGAATCTACTGTACTTCGAAACAATAGTTAATTGTATGATGCTGTGGAATTAACACAATTATTTCCCCTTGACCGTGAGTAATTTGAGCCTGTTCCTGAATTTTTTACTTTGTGTCTGAAACCAATTACTCAATCTACAGCCTTTCTTGTCTATTTTTATGTAAGAATGACTTAATCTGATGATATCACAAATGTTTATGGTCCTGATCATGACTCTAATACTTGGTGCATCGTTGTATCATCAAATGAGGAGGGAACTTCATTGAAATTGACATTTGAATAAATAAATAAATCAAAATTGGAATCAGAGGCATAGAACTTGTGACTTTGTTCATAATAAAAATCAATCAGCCTGGCGTCACCATTTATGTATTTGCTGTGGTTCTGACTTTAACTTCTGTGGGCAAGGATTGCTGTGGACCATTCAACTTTGCTAATATTTGAAACAGTAATGTAAAACCAGTTTACTTTGAACTGACTTGAATTTACTTTGCATGAATTAAGGGAGCCCAAAACATTTCAGTAAATGCAATATAATATTTATGAGGTTCCCAAGTCCTTATCTCTGGCCTGCTAGAGAAGTTGTGTTTAAAACTGCATCTAGCTTTTAGATCTTGTGCTCAAACCCACACTTCTTCTATTGTATGTCGTAGACAAAGAACATGTTTTCATTGGTCTTTTTTTCTCTTGCCTTCAGCTTGAAAATTAGATTGATTCTCCACTTTCATTTTATATCCATTTCAAAATTATTAATAATGGAACCTCTTTGCGCTCAAAGTTTTCTGTATTACCCCATGAGTCAGATTGATCTTTCACACCTTTCATCATGGTGAAAAAATTGTAAACAGGGCGTAATATCATTTTCATGGGCTATTTTTACATGCGGACATCACTTACCATAGACTTGACAACCTCCTTCATAACATGCGTATGAAGAAAAGTATCATAGTACATGTTAAGGTTTGACTAAGCTTATTATCAGGAATGATAAATAATAAGCTTTGTTCCAGAGGAATCTTTATTTTCGCTTAATTGACTATGAGACAAAGGTGCATCTTTCACCATAAAAGTTCTTTAACACATAAATAGTGGACACACACACCAGTTGTCCATTCTTGAGAAAAATACTGCATAAGGTAAAAGAGAGATTTGATAATATTTCAACACCACAATACAGCGTTTTACATCACAGCTAAAATGAATCAGAAGAAAATGAAGAGGCCTGCATACAAAATATTGTTATGGAGCGCTTCACACCAAAACGGCATGATGTCCTACTGCAAAGCATTCAGTGACTAGTTTCTTAATGATTACAGAGGGACTGAAGGTGTAGAAAGTATGTGGCAAACAATAAAAGACAAGTCTCCTCACATCATTGATAATAATGCTGAAACCAAAAGAAGATCCATCAATTGGAAATGAATCTATGAAAACTTAAAACAATTGATACGACTCAAACAAAAAAAACAAACGAATAAGACTCATAAATCAGAAACTGTGTCATGGGAATACCAGAAAGTAAAGGAAACAACATGCGCATGCCAGATGGGTGAGAAACTTCTTTAGAGAAGATAACAGAAAACAGCTTTGCTCGATTTTATTGCTATGTGACAAACTAGTGAATCATGTAGCATGGTGGGGGGTAACTAGAGAGGACTGGTTGGCCTTCATTTATGTACAATGGAGAAGATTATGAAAGGTGATAACATTGCAGGCTGTTCCTAAATTTTTGACAGGGCTATTAGCTCTATATTACTAACAGAATAAAATTCCATCAGTTACAGATGTTATTTGTGATATGTTGGAGACACTGAGCCTGCAATTGGCTCTGAGACCAGGCATTTAGGTGAAAATGTGGGTTTAGAAATGTGAGAGTGGCAATTGACCTAGAAACAATCAGTTTCACTGAAATTGTAGGCGTTTAGGAGAAACAGGCATTTCAAGAAGACACAACTGTGTGTGATGTTATTTAATTTCTCAAGCTCTACTCAAGCTTTTTATGACAGGCACAAATGTTTTCCTTCATAAGAATTTAACTCCTGAATTTATTTGTGTTATACCTCATCACAAATGTTAAAAAAGTTTTGACATTGTATTACTGGTTAAAACTTTTGCACAGACTTATTTTAAGCTGAAATGTCTGTTGTCACATCAAATGTATAAATGTTTTACCAGGATTTTGTTTCTTTATTGCCAGTGATGCTCTAGAACATCATGTTTGCTTTCTTTTTCCATGAGAAGATTTTGCTGCAAAGTATGCCTACTATTCTGCCCCCCAATGGTATAGGCCTACCCACTTATTTGCAGGTTGTGTTTTTTCGAGATAAATGCAAAAACTGTTGATGATCAGCCTCTTTTAAGTTATCAACTGATTTTACTTTTAGTCAGAATGATGATTAATCATAAGCAGTTGTGTTTAACCATATACTTTTGTTTGTACCAGATGGATACAGTTTCTAGTAGTCAATTTATGAAAACAAATTAGATACTTGATTTTTGTCAGATATATTGGTCTGCCATTGGGGGACAGTGTTGACTGTGTTGTTGCTCAGTTGCATGCTGCCTGCCTGTTGAGTTTTATTAAGTCTTTGCAAGGAATGTACATTTATTTTCCTTTATGAAATTGATCTGTAGTCCATCCATCTGCACATATAACACTGCCCACTGTCCACAGGTTTGCCCCAAGATTACTGTTAATTAAGTCCCTGCTGCAGAAGAGGGATTTGCTTGGCTTAACTAATGTATCACTAGGAAGGACTGCCATTTCTCACTACCTTTCACTCAATTGTCTCTCAAATACTTAAATATTGCTTTTTGATTGGTTTATCAATCACTGAGCAGGAGGAAATAAAAGAATACTATAATAGACGGGTTCAGTTTCCCTCAGGTTAGTTCTCAAGGAGTATAGAGCTTGCATTTTATTCAAGAATAGGTGCTCTAGAAGTGTTCATTATTATTATTATTATTATTATTATTATTATTATTATTATTATTATTATTATTATTATTATTATTATTATTATTTCAGTCAACCTTCACCAATGCCTCAGGCAAGTGATGGTACTGGAATTCTATAAGTTGTGGTATTCAAAAGTTTTTCTATTCACCATTACTTTCAGTTGGAAGGATCTCATGGAATTGGTTACTTCATTGTGAAGAGCTCATCATATTGAAGGGTTGTAAAGGCTAAAAATACATAATATGATGAGAAGCCTGTGTGGTTTCTAGAACTTATCATCAGATTCTGAACATCCCATTTGAATTGAAATCAACTTAAATTTTGGCATTGTTGTGAAAATATGAATTGGCATCAAACAGAATACAGCCTTCAGAATCTTTCATGAAAACAAAAATTCCAATACCAAGGTATGTTCCTGTTACAAAGGGAATATCAACTGTCAGATGAAAAAGATGGCTGTGAAAGGAAATGTAACAAAAGGATTTTAAAGATAGTGTAACAGAAGGAAAAAAAGATACCATCTTAGAATACATGGACATAGATGGAAATAAGCTCATGGACATTGTAAAAAAAAAAAAAAAGAATATTATTATGCTGTAGACACATAAAAGGCATCACAGTTATGAAAGAACACTTCTTTCAAATGGAAAAAGATTGGACCAGAAAAAAAACCAACAAACCCAACAACCCAGCAACATCAGTGAGATAATGGAGTGATCGTATTGAGTTTGACATGGAATGTGATTTATCAGGATTAAGGAGAAGGGCACTGACAGGGTTAGGTTCAAGGGCCACCAGCAAGACTATATTCTGAAAAAAAATGTGCCAAATGGAGTTAGAGAGTAAAAGTGTTTATATTGATATTAGGCCAATTACATTTGGGCTGTTAGTAAAGTCCACTGCGAATGGACTAACATGGCTTCACCATGGAATTTTCTCTTCTCTGCCCTACCTTTCCTCTTAAATCTCTTGTTCTTTATTTAATATTTAATTTAACATTCCAGCTCCGCTTTGTCTTGACATAGCACTTCTGAAATGCGAGTGCAGTCTTACATTTTCCGAAACAAAAATGAAATGGAGTCAACATGACTCATTTATTGATGACTATACTACATCACACCATCTGTCAAAGATTGATCTTCCATTTATTTTTCTATTTATTTCAAATCCCTCTCACCATGATGTGTCTTTCATTAGCTTTATATTTTTTCCTTGTTCAAATTTACTGTATGGTTTCTACTAGTGTTGGTTGTATCTGTGTTACTAAGAGAAAAATGAAACCAGCATCATGAAACAGCTGTCCATCATTCTTAGACAGGAAGACTTTCAACTGACCCCATTGACTTGGAGGGTGTGTAATGTTGTGCATACATATTTATATGTCATGTAATATTTTGTAAATTGCAAACATAAAAGTCAAACTTTCATATGGTTAATTTTATTTCATGTTTGTGGTGAAAGTTGTTAAAATTATTTCGGTTAAAATTTTGATATAGAAAAGTAAAAGAGTTCACAATGTTCATATTTATTATATTTACTGTTTTCATTATGTGATTTATATTGCTTTGCTTTTCTTTGGTTTATTTGGTATAATCCTGATATAAGTTCAATTTCCTTTTCATTTAGATACCAAACTCCCATTCATGAGAGAATTGTATTTTGAATGGTTCATTTTCCTTATGCATTGACTTAAAAAGCTTCAATGTTGTCTACAATCGCAAATTGCTTAGTTGTAGTCAAACACTAGATAGAAGCTGTTTACCTCTAATGCTTTTTGCCAACAGAGTAATTTCTTCATAGATTTTAATTGTTCCTTGAAACACTTATGAGCCGGATTTTGGCTCTTGTTCAATCACTACACTAAATACTTACTTCCGGGTTGGGTTAAACTTTTGTATTTTTTGTTTTGTGTTTGTTTTTAGTATTTATGAGTGTGTGTATGTAAACCATCATGTTCCTGTGGCATTGTCTGAGTTGATGCATCAGCTGCTGAAACACTCATTCTCCTCCATGTGAGATTTTTTCCCACTGATTGGCGTACCATGGCCATCCCCAACTGTGTCAAATCGTCACGCTCATTCGCTAAATGCCTAACTTTTTTTTTGTTGCGGTTTTTTGTTAATACATTTTTCAAAACCTAGACATCAATTCTTTCATTTTGCTATGACTTTAAATGGATTTAGTTATTAAATAAATAAAGGTCTTATTAGAAATAATCAAGTATGCTACCTAAAAGCACTGAGAGAAAAAGACACCTTTTTCTCGCATAGATTGAAATATGTCAAAATGAGTTTGTCATTTATGACATGAGTGTGATGGAATGGTACCTGGCAGCCTCCTTAAACATGCTGTCCTCTCCACAGCACTATCTTAAAAATGATAAGTGCCAGCCAATTTCAGTCCCACACATGGTTGATATGACTAAATGTCCCTTAATGGGAATGTCACAGAATAAAAATGAGTTTTCATGGAGTGAAACATTTTGTGATTCTTAGTATCTATTGGCATATTTGATGTGAAAAGGCAAAGAAATAAATCAATACAAAGATTGAAAGAAAACATAAAAGAATGTACGAACATGATAATAACTGGAAGATCAGCTGAAGAGAAAAAAATAAATAGCTCACAGGTCAGTGGTTTTAAATGATTTGAAAATGCACAGTAGCACAAAAAATGTACAACACTAACTTAAAACACTTCATTGGTTCAAGAAACTGTAGCATAAGACAACCATACATAGGTAATAAATATGATGAAATCAATATCAAGTTATTGACGGTCACAGCTTTGCAGTGCCCTTCTCCCTCCACTAATTAATTGGTACTCATTCACAATAGAATTGAGTGGGGTATACAAGATAGTCTTTTCCAAAAGTGCAATGCAAGTAAAGCGAGAGCTTCCACTACTGAGCCAGTGGCCCAAAAGAGGCAGTCCTGGGTGATCACCCATTTAATACAGTAGTGATTGGCTGTGTGTCCGCTCTGCCGGAAGCAGCAAAAATGGAGTTATAGCCGAAGCGGACACTTAGGTGAAAGTTTATTTTCAGGAAGATAATCTCGTTTATGGAGGATACGTACGTGGCCATCAATCTTTTTTACTCTACATTTACATGCATAAGAAAGAAAGGAAATGGGATGTATATTTGAAGACTTAATTTTTCTGTCCTTCCAAGGGGTGGTCACTACGGACATTAAAAAGGTGATTGGCCTAAATTACATAGCCCTGCAATGTTTAAACATCCAAAACGCCAAAAACAACTTCTCACATTTTTTTTTAATCCATTGAAGGCTGAAGAAAGAGAGGAGGGGGATGGGTCATGACGGATAGACAAGAGGCGATTGGCTTAAACTACGTAGACCTGTAATGATAAACTAAGTTTCATGCAATGGAAACAGGTAAGAAGAAAATGGCTATTGTCTCCATTGTGATGGTGCAATGGCCTACCCATAACATGCACTGGACAAATTAGGCCCTCATATTTTTATTCCGCGTATTGTCACGGATAATACAGTGTCCCATTCATTCAATTTTATGAGAGCATTTGACGAATTAACAAAAATTATTGTTAGGTAGGATAGGATTTTCGCTGGTTGAAATGGACACTTGGGCGAAATTCCTGATTTTGATCCGGCCACTTAGAGGTCTGTTTTTTTGTACCAAAAACAGTCACCTTGGCGAAACGGACCGATAGCCGGCGGACACATAGCCGATCACTACTGTAACAAATTGTTTGACTTTCAACTAGTGATGATATCATCAAACCACAGTTCTTCTCCCTGAGAGGTCTTAAACTCTCTTTATTCATCTGCTAGGTGATATACCAAGTAACTGTATATATGGCAATTGGCAGTTTGGCATATATTGAAGAGGAAAAAAGTTCCCACTCTAAACTTCTTTTGATCTGTCTGCTTTGGCTTTTAGTATGTTTCTGTAATATAATATGTGCATTCCTTCACCTGAAGTCTTCATTCCTATTTTATACTCATCACTACAATCTTCATTGTTCCTTCACTGTTCTTTGTGTTAATAATCCACCTATCATCTCTTTGTATTCAGTGCTACATTTTTGTCGATTGCTCCGTAACAAATGTGACCATTCTGTAAATTCTCTTTTTCGGTATTTTTCTGTTCCAGCTGTCCAGTCAGACATCATTGAGGTGACTCGGATGGATCAGCCAGAGGATGATGATGCCGATGATGGAGGCTTTCTAGGAAGGGATCGAGAGTATGCCGGTAGTCTACAGGTTTCACCCACAGTCATGAGACATTCAGACATCTCAGATGATTCACAAGTTAATATCAACATGTCCACTTTGTCTGCCCCAGAAGTCTCCCTCGTTCCCTCTCCAGAAGTTTCAAAGGTATAGTTGGTCATCTCCTCTGTTTATCATGTTTTGAAATGGTGTAGTGACGAATATGTATGTGCTATAAGATAAGATAAGTTATGCTTTATTTATCCTTTCAAGGAAATTACATTTGCCTTATGACATTATTGGATGCAACAACGTTTAGAATAATAGTATGTATGAAAAAGCAGTATATATAATTTATATATATATTTATTATTATTATTATTATTATTATTATTATTATTATTATTATTATTATTATTACAAGAACACCCGCTTTGGAGTCG
>JAOYNN010194224.1:0-10823 GCA_025770095.1 Goniobranchus kuniei
GTGGGTGTTAAGAGATTATGTGTATAGGGTGAGTTAATGTGGGTGTTAGAGATTATGTTTGTAGGGTGAGTGAATGTGGGTGTTAGAGATTATTGTGTTTAGGATGAGTGAATGTGGGTGTTACAGATTATGTGTAAAGGGTGAGTCAATATGGGTGTTAGAGATTATGTGTATAGGGTGAGTTAATGTGGGTGTTAGAGATTATGTGTGTAGTGTGAGTGAATGTGAGTGTTAGAGATTATGTGTGTAGTGTGAGTGAATGTGAGTGTTAGAGATTATGTGTGTAGGATGAGTGAATGTAGGTGTTCATGCTTTTGGTAGGTCTAGATTAGATCTGATGGAAGAAACAGTATTGGTCATTGATATCAATCAAATGAACAATTTATATACACGAAGTGAGGAGGATCAGGAGTGAGACAAATCTGTCAAATCAGTGCAATGGATTTGCAATGGTGACTTTCATATTGTATGAGAGAGATACTGCTTTAATAAATCCATGTTGCAGGCTACATAATGGGAGTCATTGATAGTTGCAGGCCCGCCGAAATTTTACCAAAGATTTGCAGGCCAGATGGTCTTTGGCAGCTTTCACCCACAGTTTTGGGTTATGTCGTTAAGCCTCCTTGAATTCACCAAAATTCTCCTTGAAACCTCCTGGAATTTAAAGAAAGCATAGCTGTATGAACCCTGTATAATGCAAACATACATCTAACGACCAAGGAAATGCAGTTATACAAATATACAAATGCCATCAGAAACTCATAGCGAGCTTGACATTGGCGGTCGCTTAGCAAGAGAGCCAGCAAGAGAGTGTTGAGAAATGCGTGCGAGCTTAAACGGTCTCGCAGATGAGACACTACAAGAATCTAATTGAGGAGACAACGAAAGAACAATGAGCCGATTGATAAAAAACAAAATAATGGGCAAAAAGGTCATCTCCAAGAGACCGAGCAAATAGACTCAGGTGGAATTCAAGTTTTCCATTGGACATGAAAATTTTTAACCCTCATTAGATGACAGCAGGGGATGAGAGACCACAACACAATTTTGGCTTCAATAAGAGCAGACCCATGAATACATTATAGACCTATTAAAATCAGAACGTGGCCCTCCCCCCTCCTTTTTTCCTTCCATCTCTCTCTTTTTAAGAAACACTGACGCCAATCTCAGGATTATAGAATGGGTTAAAATCTTAATAACTTAGATCTTTTGCAAGGAGAGGAGAAGAAGTGGTGTTGTATTTTATGTGGCTTCTTGCCTTTGTCTTTAAAGTTTGCCAAAGTAATACATACTCATGTAATTTATTTTACCATTGAATTAGAAACTCTTCATATTTTCACTCAATTCTATGAATTCCAAATTGCTTACAAATCAAATTTCTCATAAAGATGATCATTGGTTCCTGTGTTCAATGCATTCCGCTACTCTTTTTTCAGTTATAATTGACAGCAAATCTCTACCAGCTGTTGATCCTACACTTCAACCTCCACCTTCTCAACAGGAAGCAAACATTGATAAAATTGTCAACTTGAATCGTCTGCAAGACATCTGTTGCATGCTTAATTTTGAGTCAAATCTGACAAAAGGTTGGTAAAGATTTGTAAAATGCCAGAAATATAACCAGTAGTAGATTTAGGCCCACCAACCCTCTAGGTGTAGCTCATGTCAGACATGTCAATAAAGGGGAATGCGTAATTCTAATCTCAGGTTGGAAAGTTTTCTGCAGATCCGCAGCAACGCTGGTGTTGGGCTCGTATCCGCGGCTGCACTGCTGTCGGCTGAGGATCTGCAGCTCAACTCCACTCGGGCCGGTTCGTGAGAAGAATCCTGCTGTTTCATAATTAGATCTACATAATGTAGAGATCTATAACTATTACTGAGAGAGAAAATATGCGGTATGCGAAGCTCAACTTGTACGGCGCACTATGATTTGATTATCCAGCCGGCTTTGATTTAGAAAAAAAAAAAGATGCAGCAAAGTAGGCTGCAGGTCTATGTAGGTCTATAGGTTTATTGGCCTTGGCCGCCTTGGCATGTTTCATTACGGCCTTGACACCTCACTAGGCCTAGTGTGACTTTGGTATTTTCAGTGATCGCGTGGTTGTGTGTTGCAGCCGATATGCGTGTGTGTGTTTGTGAGCAATGGGGACGGTGTAGGCCGTAGTTTGTGTCGAAGTAAGAGAGAAAGAGAGTGCATAATAGTAATATTATTGTTTTAGGCCTAATATTATTACAGGCTTTGCCTCTGTAGACCTCTGCATCGAGCTCACAATAATATGGTGTGTGGTGGTGTATATTGTGTGCAAGTGTGTATGTGTAAGATACTACAAGCTTTGCTTCGGTAGATCTCTGCATTGAGCTCACAATAATATGATGTTTGGTGGTGTATATTGTGTGCAAGTGTGTGTGTGTGTGAGAGAGAGAGACAGACAGACAGACAGACTGACTGACTAAATGACTGACAGAGTAAGTGAGTGTGTGAGTAAGTGTGAAGAGAGAGAGAGAGACAGAGACAGAGAGAGAGAGAGCGAGATGCAGAGACAGAGAGAGACACAGAGAGAGAAAGAGACAGAGAGACAGACTGACTGAATAAATGAATAACAGACAAGAGTGAGTAAATGAGAGAGAGAGAGTGTGTATGTGTGTGTGAGTGTATACCAGGAATATGGCTACAATCTAAAACATTGACTGCTTGTGGCTTGGGTTTACTTTAGTATGTCGTAAAGCCGAGCTTTTGCTGTAGGCCTGTCATGGGATAATAACAATAAAGGGACATAATAGAAATTGATTGAGTTGTGAGTCACCTCCAATGGTTTTTAGTTTTTAATAAAAACTCAGGAGGAGAACATAAAAATTACCTATTGGTCCACGTCAAAAAGGGGTGAAAGGAAACATTTAGAACTATGAGAGGACCCTATTGAAATGATGTCAGGACATGTTGAAATAAAAACACCATAATTAATTGTATTTGAGAAGGTTGATGATTCATTGTTTCCTCCAAAGTATATTGAATCTTTTTCAAAGTTTGGCAGCAGCAGAAAGTTATGTGAGAGAATAAAAAAAAATATAAAAAATTAAGCAAGCTTATATAAACATTGAAAACTTACAGATTAACATATTCTCTTGCAAGTTCTAGTTTTTAGTTAAGGTTATGTAAAATGGTGTACTTACTTTTAAACATCAGGATATATTTAAGATATATATATATATATATTTGATTTTTTGAAAATAGATGTTTTGTTATGAAAATACAAATTGTTTAAAGATGGATTACAACTTTATGTCACGTAATTGGTTGGCATTTCTGCATGCATCAGTTAAGGCCAAGTGTTTTAGATTTTTAAAATTTAGTGCACAATTTATTACAAATGATCGGGAGCACATATGTAATTCAGCATGTCACAGCATGTTGCAACACGTTCAAGGTTGGTTGTACGATATACCAATTGAAGCCACACGACCGCGAAAATTCAGGGGCAAGAAAGATTTTACACTTTCCACCCTATAATCTTGACCTCTATAACTAAAGGAAATCTTTGTCACCATCTCACAATAGGGATCTATTCATTCAGATGACAGGTAAGCGATGACACCCTTCGAGACTCCCCCACCCACTGACAAGTGTAGCTTGTTTCATGCCGAATTGGGGGAATGCATAATGCCAACCATTTGGCCAATGATCCGGGTGGAAAGTTTTCCATGGATCCGCAAATATCCTCGGCAACGCAGGTGTCAGGCTCGGATCCACGGCTGCACTGCTATCGGCCGAGAATCTGTGGCTCAACTCCGCTCAGGCCCGTCGTGAGAAGAATCCTGCTGTTTCATAATTAGATCTACATAATGTAGAGATCTATAACTATTACTGAGAGAGAAAATATGCGGTATGCGAAGCTCAACTTGTACGGCGCACTATGATTTGATTATCCAGCCGGCTTTGATTTAGAAAAAAAAAAAGATGCAGCAAAGTAGGCTGCAGGTCTATGTAGGTCTATAGGTTTATTGGCCTTGGCCGCCTTGGCATGTTTCATTACGGCCTTGACACCTCACTAGGCCTAGTGTGACTTTGGTATTTTCAGTGATCGCGTGGTTGTGTGTTGCAGCCGATATGCGTGTGTGTGTTTGTGAGCAATGGGGACGGTGTAGGCCGTAGTTTGTGTCGAAGTAAGAGAGAAAGAGAGTGCATAATAGTAATATTATTGTTTTAGGCCTAATATTATTACAGGCTTTGCCTCTGTAGACCTCTGCATCGAGCTCACAATAATATGGTGTGTGGTGGTGTATATTGTGTGCAAGTGTGTATGTGTAAGATACTACAAGCTTTGCTTCGGTAGATCTCTGCATTGAGCTCACAATAATATGATGTTTGGTGGTGTATATTGTGTGCAAGTGTGTGTGTGTGTGTGTGTTAGAGAGAGAGAGAGCACATAATAGTAATATTATATAGGCCTAATATTATTACAGGCTTTGCTTCTGTAGATCTCTGCATCGAGTTCACAATAATTATGATGATTGGTGGTGTATATTGTGTGCAAGTGAGAGCGAGACAGACAGACAGACTGACTGACTGACTGAGGAGAGAGAGAGGGAGTACTGTATATCAGGAACATCACTACAATCTAAAACATTGACTGCTTGTGGCTTGGGTTTACTTTGGTATGTCAAAAAGCCAAGCTTTTGCAGTAGGCCTGTAATGGGATAATAACATTAAAGGTACATAATCAATAGAATGGGTTCGAGTCATGAGTTACCTCCAGTGGTTTTTAGTTTTTAATAAAAACTCAGGAGGTAAACATTAAAATTACCTATTTGTCTACGTCCAAAAGGGGTGAAAGGAAACATTTACATTTATGAGATGACACTATTGAAATGGTGTCAGGGCATCTTGAAAAAAATCAAGGGCACCATAATTAATTGTATTTGAGAAGGTTGATGATTCATGTTTCTTCCAAAGTATATTAGATCCTTTTCAAAGTTTGGCAGCAGCAGAAAATTATGCCAGAGAATAAAACAAAAAGAAGAAAAAAATTAGGCTTATATAAAAATTGAGAACTTACAGATTAACATACACTCTCGCAAGTTCTAGTTTTAACTGAAGGTTATGTAAAATGATGTGCCTATTTTTAAACATCAGGTTGTATACATATATGAATTTGATTTTTGTGAAAATAAACACATTTCCTCATGAAAATACACATTGTTTAAAGATGGATTACAATTTTATGACACGTAATTGGTTGGCATTTCTGCAATGTATCAGTTAAAGCCAAGTGTTTTAGATTTTCTAAATTAAGTGCACAGTTTAGTCCAAATGATTGGAGTACATATGTAATTCAGCATGTCATAGCATGTTGCATCACGTTCAAGGTTGGTCTTATGATATACTGATTGAAGCCGCTTGACCGCGAAAAGTTCAGGGGCAAGAAAGATTTTACACTTTTCACCTTGCCTCAGGTTTCTACATAATATATACTTCATATACTCCTTGGCTTAATAATTGAATTCCCTAGCCCGGTGCCTACTGTACTGCCCTCCAATAGCAGACCGACATATCTGACAAAAACCAGTGTTCTATTTTGCTTTCATAAATTGACTTCTAGAAGCTGTATCCGTCTGGTACAAACTAAAGTATACGGTGAAATACAACTTATTATGATTAATCATCATTCCAACTGAAAGTAAATTCAGTTGGTAACTTTAAAGAGGCTGATCATCAAAAGTTTTTAGCATCTATTTCGAAAATACAAAACATGCAGGTACGTCTGTCTTCCGTTAAGGGGCAGTATTGTTGAATAAACTATTATGGATATTATTCACCATGTAAGCATTCAAAACTGCCCTAGATGTTATCAGATCTCCTTTATGTTTGTAGACTTTATTTCCTGTCAGTCAAAATCTTTTCAGGACTCCTGATTGAGGGGGAAAATTGTACATGTTAATTCAATTGTCTGTACTTAATGTGTGCTGTTTGTTTTTACTCTCGTCTAGGTGCAAGAGGAGTTCCTCGAGGCGCTGGTGGCCAAAGAGGAAATTCTAGAGGTGGATTCAACCGGCCTCTCGCCCAATAAACCAATGGATTCCTGGGGTTGTTGGAAAAGCTTTGCTTCTTCTTTACTGTCACTGGACTGGTGTGGCCGTCACTTGATGTATTTCCACTTTTTGTTTGTTTGTTTGAGGAATCTGAAAACTCTTGATTTAATAAGAAAACACCATTTATACATTTTGATGAATTACTGACATACACACCCCCTTTGGTAGGGGAAAGGGAAGGCTGTTGTAGTAGTTTGACTTTTCATGCTGTTTGATGTTGTAGAGGAGAATTCTGTTGAGATATATTTTAAAGAGGGGGGTGGGGTGATTTTTTTAAAAGCATCGCTTGCTGATTGATTTAACAGTGTAAAGAGCGTTTCAAAGTGAATAGTTGCAATTATAAAATTAGAACCTGTGTGAGGCAAGAAGGTTGCACACTTTGATGGGGAAAGAAAACTGTAGTCTTTCATTCTTAGTGGAGAGAACAACAGAATGCAGGAAAGCAAAATGTCCCCATAAAGTATTTGATGTAAAGCAAGATGGCTCCCATAGACTTGCCAGTTTGTCATCCATGCATCCATGACAACAGTAAGGTCTATGCCTGCTGAAGATAGGCTTTGAAATATCTTTTTTTTTGACTGCAGGAGGAAGACATTTTTTAACCAGACATATTGTAGTATGCTGCTTTCCCCCCTTTTCCTTTGCTTGCTTGCGTAGCAGTAGTGGGCTCTGAGATGACGAAATACAGAAGGAAAGAGCCTGTAATCACCATACAGACAAACATGCCTGGCTGTATGGGAAATTTGTTCAAAATGTGTGTTGAAAGGGAGTAATGTGGATGTCGATTCTACCTTTTTTTCCCTGTTCTAATTTGTAAATGAAAACAAATGTTTAAGTATCAGCACAGCTGGTGGCCAGGGGTAACAGTTGCTAGAATAATGCTACAACTACAATATGAATAATTTCATGTGTCAAGTCTAGTTGCCTAAAGCCTACTCACATCATCATTGTAGTGGTCATTTGGGCTATTGTGGTGGCAAAAGGCTTGGCATAGCTGACCATGGTCAAGAGCTATGGATGGGAGAAGTGTTAGCACAGACTAGCTTCTAACCTCATGTCAAAACAGTTTTTTCCCAGCGTAAGGCTCTATACTCTGCTTAGATCACTCAGCTCAAAAGTGAATGAGTACCAGACCGTACAGCCAGTGACGTGCTTATCTAAAAGAAAAAAAAAGTATTTTACATCTGACAGGCTTCAGGTTTTGTTCAGAGTTTTTGTGTGGGTCTAGAAAGTAAAACGGCATCGTGCAGTGTTATGTGAGTTCTTACATTGTGGAATGAGTGCTTTATAAACACCATATTTATAAATTCTGCATGCATTGGGAAAACTTTATGAGCTATCCTCTTCAACCTTGTCCCTTTAATCAAAATTAGTCACCTTTTTGATATGTGCTTTTAAGTTCTCTATAGATGTTTTCTTGTTGCCTGTTGTACTCTTTCATTCTTAACCTTTTCTAGTTGTTAGTATTTGCCAGTTATCCACACCAATGCTAGATGGATGCTTCTGGCAATCTTGTGGTTTATAGAAGGCAATGGCTATTCTTATAACATGTGAAAACACTGTGTACATCTAACCCAATTAAAGCATGAGGGCTGGAATTCTCTGTGTGTTTAAGCCTATGACTCACCTGTGAGATTTGGCTCTATTTACCTGATAAGGTCTGGAGTACCATAATATGAACAGGTGACTGACTGACCCACAAGTTTTTGTCATGAGATGTAGGTCAATTCATTAATAATCCTGTAAGGGTTGGAGGTAGACAGGTAGATGTGTAAGATTTTACTTATCATGTGGGTTTCATTTTTGTCCTTGCTAAGTGTTGTTATTTTTAGTAGGATGTCCATCTCCTCTCTCTCATTTTCACTCGCCCACATGCATGTACCCATTTGTACATAAAACCCAAACACAAAGGGAGAGTGGAAAAGTCAGCCAGATCATCATCACAGAGAATTCCAGCCTTTTGATGGGTCATGAAATGTGGATAAAATACAAGTTGCCTCTCTAGAATTATGCCATCCATGACCATCCTAAACAACAGAAATCCCATTTTTTCATTTTTTCCATGATGCTCGTCAGTGGGGTCCAGAAAAGGAAAGATTCTGCTGTAAGGTATCCTTGAGATTCTCTAGTTGCTGGCGTCAATTTGCCAATCCATCTGAAGACCAATCAAAAGCCAAATTATGGAGCATCGTTGTCTCTCTTTCATGGAGGACAGGTTGCCATGGTAACATTGGCGATTCACATTCATGTTTTGATGAAGAGAATCTTTGTGATGGGGAAAAAATAACTTTATTGCATTCCATTTTTACTGACTTCAGTTGGCTTTGTTGTAGCAAATTGTAGAATTGTATTAGAAGATTGTGTTTTGCTTTGCTTTTCAGTGTTAATTTTTCACCTTTATGGCAATAGAGCTGTCGGATTAATCAATTATTTCTGTTCCCATTTTCCTCATTATTAAAATTTTTCAGTGTTTATCGTTAGAATTCAAGCATTGCTTTTTGATTTGATTGTGTTGTTAAATTTATATAGTTTTGTTGTTCCACTACAAGGAAACGATCTTGCTTGAGGGGTTGAGGAGGAAATGCCGTGTTGTTTCCAGTTCGTATAATTTGAATCTCTTCATCATTCCAAACTTCTACAACTAGCCTTTCGTTGGTATGAGAAATAAAGATGTGATTAGTGTGGTGTTTTCATAAATGTGATCTGTGTAAGAATCAACGACAAAACTTATCCCTCGTCCTCCGCCCTCGTCCCTTCTTTTCCCCAGTCATTTTTCATTGTCATTATCAGTCTTATACATGATGTCCTCGTATACCTACCAGTTGTATCCGTAGCTTCAGTTGACACAACTGTGGTGACATCTCTCTGTCAGAAGATATATTGGTAGTTGCAGACTTTTTTTGGGATTCTCCATTTCCACGTTATTTTTTGGGGTCTGTCGACTTTTGGAAAGCATTCACTTAATCATGTCTCTCTTTTTCTTTTCTTTCTTTTCTTTTTTTTTTTTCCTTTTTTTTTTTTACATTTTAAAAGTTCTCAAAGGTTAAATGTAGTTTTATCGATTTTCTTTTAAACAAATTCGAACATTCAAAAATTAAAAGTTGGGTTTTTTCACATACTCAGTAGTTTTGTTTCACTTTTATTCTTGTTGACATGTTGAGTGCAGGAGTGTTTATGTTGATGTTTTGTTGGTTTGTTTTGTTGTTTTTTTTTAATAAACTGGCAAATGTAAGAAACCAGTCCAAGCTACAAATAGGCATTAAAAACTCGTACTCCAATGACTCTCAAGAGTATTGTAATTGAATGACATGCATGTATCTATATGATAAGTATGTGGATTACATTGGTGTGCGTGGGAAGTAAATGTGTGTGATGAGACCATGTGAATGGGACTGGATAGAATCTCGTATCAACTGAACTATTCCCCAAATAGTGTACGGGATACTCCAGTATAAATGCACTACACAGATTTATTAAATTTGGCATGAAGGTCTAAACAATTTTGAACTTTCATGTGGGACCATTATTTTTATAATTAAAATTGTATTTTTGCAGGTTTTAAAAAACTTCTGTAGATTTACAGTCTTAAGCACATGAACCACGAAGTAGAGCCTAAGCATTCCTGGGTCACATTCTGGTGAACATATCCTGTAATAAAAAGAAAAAAAACATTCCCCAACGTCAGCTTCGTTCAACGAACGACTCATTTAAATTTACAATTCTTAGGACAGCTGCCAAGTGTCCAGTTTTTGGCCGGACAGTCCAGCTATTTGTCCTGTCGTCCAGTAACATGTCTGTCCTGTCCTGTCAAACGGCTTTTTTATGTTTTCTACCAATTTTGTGACAAGACACACAGCATTGGTGTGTATCAGATTCCGGAGTATCGATAATCTTTTTTTGCAGACAAATACCTACTCCTTATGGTATCGATTATAGTTCAGTGTCTAAAATTTTATAAACATTTTTGTAAGCGCATACTGGTATCGGGCCATGTAGCTTAACTGTTTACTGTACTGGCGATTACTGGATGAGGCATTTTAATTGAGCGCGCGTTCTGCACACATTTTCTCTGTCCTTGTTACAGATTTCAATGTGAATCATCACTGACTTTGTTCAGTTTTGATCTAGATCTACATTTCAATTGTTACTTCGTTGAAAGCCCAATCTATGTGGTTGACATCATGTCTAAGCGTCTAGCCCTAGTACCGATGGCAAAGCCAAACATCGTATGTGTTTTTTTCGGAATGAATTTATCGAGATCTGGTCCTTTATGGATCTATACATACAATACCCCTTTTTTTCCAAATGGATCACGATAAATGATGTAAGTGCAAAAAAAATGTGTGTCCTTCCAGTGTTTCATTTGTCCTGCCGTTTTTGGGCAAGTGTCCTTCTATCCTGATTCTCTGGGTTGGCAGCTCTGCTAGGATTAGACTTGAATCATTTGGTGAAAGATCTTTTTCTTATTCAGGCCCTAAATTTTGGAATTCCCTCCCCAAATCTTTAACCCTGCTGAGGCAAATGCCGTGAAATCCTGTGCGTGGTACTCCCACCTGAGCCCCGCGCAGGCCATTTAAGCGTTATGCCCCGCTCCTTCCTGTGAAAGGCGCAGGCCATCAAAATCAGACAGTGACCATGACCGTTTTCAACGGAAAATTGCTATTTCCATTCAAGGAAATTGACCCGGAAGTTATATTTATAAACAACTATAGAGGTCACCAATGGGATTGCAAGTT
>JAOYNN010194333.1:0-16575 GCA_025770095.1 Goniobranchus kuniei
ATAGAGAGAGAGAGAGAGAGAGAGAGAGAGAGAGAGAGAGAGAGAGAGAGAGAGAGAGAGTGTGTATCTGATCTTAAACATTGACTGCTCGTGACATGGGTTTACAAGTTAATAAGATTTCAGAGAAGAAAGGAGTACCATGTGGGACATTGAAAATGAAGGGGCATAATCAATAGAAGGTTATTGAGTCGTGAGTTACATCCAATGGTTTTTAATTTAACTTTTATACGTCTATGTCTATGCCCCAAAGGAATGAAAGGACACAGTTAGAACCATGAAATGACAAAATTTATATTGTGTCAGGACAACTTGAAAAGTATTTAGTACACACAATAATTAATTGAACTTGTGCAGTTGATGACTCTGTTTACCCTGAAGTGTATTATGGATTCATTTTCAAAGTTTGGCAGCAGCCAGAAAGTTATGAAATAAAAAAAGATCATTAAATTCAATTCAATTCAATTTAATTCAATTCAGTTGACCGCTCATTCTAGAGTTCTTTCTAAACATTTTGTTAAGGTGAACATTCTCCTATTTCTAATTGTAGTTGCTGATATGAGAAGATTGAACAACTCCGTACCATGATGATATACATCTTCAATCATCAATCTAGGATTCTAGATGTAGAATCTAGATCTAGTCTTCATTGGGATTATTTATTAGGATTGGGGAAGGGGTTGGGGATAAGGTTAGAGAAGGCAATGCCTAGATTCTAGACCGAGGACTGATAGATTATGTAAAACCCTCCTCAAATTTCATGAGAATCTCCCAAAAAATTTCCTCAAATCTCCTTAAAAAACATTCATGAAGTGCTATGAGGCCTGTACTACCGTTCAAAATTTAATTAAAGGCTCATTTCTATAAACTAACTTTTTCCTATTCATCCATCTTCTATTTAAAGGATATCTTTGAATGCAAGACATGTGGACTCACTGGCACCCTCTGTTGTTGTACGGAGTGTGCTCGAGTTTGTCACAAGGGCCATGACTGCAAGCTGAAGAAAACATCACCTACTGCTTACTGTGACTGTTGGGAAAAATGTCGGTGCAAGGCATTGGTTGCTGGAGTGCAGACAGCTAGGTTCACTCTTCTGAATCGCCTCCTGTCCTACACAGATCTGGTGACTGCTCCAAATTCAAGGGGGGAGAACATTCTGTTATTTTTAGTTCAGACAGTTGGGAGACAGTTGACAGAGCAGCGTCAGTTCCGTCCCACCAGGCTCAGAGCTAATAGGAAACAACCAGTGGATCTTGGTGAGTTTTTTTAAGTTATTACTGGAAACAAAAAGTGGATGAAAAAAAACCCAACTAAAATTCGTTATTTCTTGGTTTTCATGTTGTTTTCAGTAAACTTAAAAGAATTACACTTAGATATCTGGGGAAAGGACGTTATCTTTTGAGTTGCCTGTAAATTTCAACATCCAGGCTGCTTAATGCTGTAGTTGTTGTCTAATAATATCATGTGAGCATTTGCTCGTGTAAGCATCCCTCTGAGGATGTTGAACAAATCTCTGAAGGCTGGATGCAAAGCCCTGAAATATGCTGTTCAAAAATGAAAGTGGAATTATCTCTGTGAAGTTTCAAAGAACAATTATCTATGTGAAGTTTAAAGACGTTAGAGGAAGATGAAAGGGAACACATCCATAATATGAAAACATAAAATTGAAAACACTTCCTGCCACTACTTCACCAGAAAGGACTAGATGCTTCTTAAATTCCTCATTCAGTTTAAACCTCATATAATACATTTCACATTGCCTTTAAACCCATGTAGAAAAAGTGCTGTAATGTCCATATAAAAACTTTTTCAGATTATAGATGTTGTGTGTGACACCCATATATTAAAAAAAAAAATCAAATGGAAGAACTTGAGAATCCAAAAAAAATTCCATAAGATATATAAATCATGATCACACATTCACAATAGGTAGGACATCGTCAGATTTTAAAAACTAGAATAAAACACTAGGGTGATAATGTTAGAGGCTCAGAGAGCTGGCATAAAAGTCGCAACATTTCACAAGGGCAAAGTGGACTTATTGATATGCCACTGGACCGATGTCATATTAATCTTAACAGACATACAACTCAACAGCAAAGCTATTAGACTTAACCCTCCAAGGATCCAGACTCGATGGCCACTTACATTCTCTTTTCCCCAGACACTAAGATTAACATAATGCCATATTCTACCTTGGACAACTTTAAAAACGTCTTCAATCAACTCTTCAGAGAGGGGAAAACAAATTGGGTAATTTCACCCAAAATGTATATTGACATTATGACTCAGTCAATCTGTATATGAAGAAGGAAGTTTTCATATTTATATGTGATGTGACATTTTAGTTCAGTTTTCAGCTGACATTTCTGTCTTCCATGATAAGTGCTTCTGTGTCAGTTTTGTTCATCAATGCTACTTTGATTGTTATCCTCTCATTATTATTTAATGTTTTATCCCACAAATTGCTTCTAGCATAATGGTATGTTGTAGATGTTAGTGTGGGTCTCACAGCAAGGTAATTGGACAAATCAATAATTGTTTATGACAGCTTTTGGATTTTATTGATTTATTTATTTCATTTTTGTTGTTGTTGTAGAATTAGAGATGCCTGAACATGACCTGGAACCACCACGATTTAGTCGGCGGGCCTTGGAGAGAATCCTCAATGATGGAGCTGCTGTTAAGGCCATGTTGACATCAGGACTCAAACAGCCTGTCTCTGGGTATGGAGATGATTTTTCTTTTTTCAATCTTCAATGTAAAAGGGGAAAAAAAGGAGAGAAAGAGAAGGAGCTTGGCCTTTTGTGAATAAATGATTTTCAGCACTGTTATCAATTGATAAACTCGTCTTTGAAAGCTTTTGGTTTTATGTCTGCATTTATAAATTAATAGCTTTGTTTGAGCTCATACCATCAGATCACTTTAATGATAGTTTTTATATTAGAAAGAAAACTTATGCAGTGCGTGGCATATTCTTATGCTCACTGTTGCATTTCATTTTTGTGCTGCCTCGAAGAGTCACATACTGTGTGATACTCAGAATTTTGACTACATTTGTCTTGGTTTTCATTGCCGTTAATAAGGTGAAAATATTTTAATTTTTTTTGTCTTTGATGAGCAGAGGTCCTGATGTTGTTTATGAGGAACAGATTTACTTAAAGAGCCAGAGTGGTACGGCTCGTCTGGACAAATTCACTCACTGTCTCCTAGTCAAATGCAGTATTGAGGTAAATATCCCTTAGAAGTAAGAAGCTCTCTTCTTATGAAATGATGCAGATAGCGCCTTTATGTTTTTAAGAAGTTGCCAATCTGAAAATTGAGAATTTAACTTAAAGTGGAATGATAGTTCAGTTGCAGATTCGACACTTCTACTAGAGAAGATAAAGTTTACATTTTTTTTGTTTTATTCCACTCATTATTCACACAGCATATTACCTGTTTTCAGTGCTATACCTACCGTTTTTCAGTTAGAATATACATAGGATATGTTACTTGATGCAACTGAGCCATAGGTTCAAAGACTTGTGAAAGAGGAGATGAAATGAATTGTTTGCACAGGTTGTAGTTGGACAGCCTACTATTTCTACAAAGTGCCCACTGTTAAGGGTCTTTTTGCATGTGCAATTTGCTATCAGTACCTTCAAATGTATTATGCATCTCCAGTTAAACTTAATTCTCAGTCCTTTATCAGAAGGCAAGGAAACTGAAATTGAATTAAAAAAAGAAGTGAATTCTCACCCTTTGAATTGATGAGCTGGTGCCATACTCACAAGCACTGTGTTCCCCAGCAAGAAGATAAAGAGAGGAGGTTATTTCAAAACACAAAATTGTCAGGACAACTGTAAAAAGTTATTTTGAAATTCTTTAGTTTGATATAAGGTATAATTGAAGTAGAACTTGGTTTTGTTTTGATTTATTTAGATGCTTGACACACTACTGACAACACTCATTCGTGAGATGCAGACTCCAGATCAACGAGAAGAGGCAAAACAAGTTACTCGTCGATTTGTGCGTTCTGTGGCACGGGTATTTGTAGTGTTGAATATTGGAATGCTGCCTGCGTCAAGCAAAAAACGGAGGTAATTTTTGACAAGGAATCATGTCCATGCTTTTTTCAGATGATAGACATAGCAAAATTCAGGTTACCATGACAATTTGAAATTAATCTTAATCTTATACATGAGAAGAGTCAATTGGGTATGAATTGAGTTAAACCATCACAGTAAGGTCTGGAATTTTATATTTTGCTCCATCAGAATGAAAATTGTATTTTTCCTTTAACTTCACCTCGCCTTCATATGTTTCATTCGATTTGTGGGAATATAGCCTCTCTGGATATCTATCACATTCTGAGTTGAAAGATGGTTTTGTTAATTTCATGTAAACCTTTATTCTTTATAATATGGAGAATGTGTGTTACTGAATATATTTTCACCTTAATTTTGATGATTCTGGGAAGTGCTGGCAGAAGGTAGAAAGTGAGGTAAAGACGATGACTGAATGGATATATTATGTGTAATAATTTTTTCTGTTATGTTTCCTTTCCTTATTTTTGTTGTGTCAAATGCATAAGATAGCATTCTGACACTCATATGTAATTTATAAGAAAAATCCCAGAACATATACGCTTGATTTGTGATGATGATTAAAATCTTACCTTTACCAGCCTTCATGCTGCCCCCTGTCAGCCAGTCATGAAATGCAAGCGTGTCTTCCAGGCCCTTATTACCATTGCCATTGAAGAATTGTGTCAAATGGCTGATGCCCTCATTTCACCTGTCCGAATGGGTGTGGCGCGGCCCACAGCACCTTTTGGTTTAGTCAGCATCAACTCAGAAGCTGTTCAGGTATGTCTGACAAAGAGATGTCCATTTTTTTCAACAAAAAAAACGTATGTTTTGTGTTTGAACAAAATTTGTATAGTACTTTACTCCCATCTCCGTGACTTTTTAATAGATCACAAAAAGACTGATATGCTACTTAAAATATAAGTTTTCAGTATTGTTTTGAGAACTTATAGAATGTCCATAGTCATTATACGATTTATAAAAGCGGCATGATCAGTAAATGTATTCATTATTTTCTTACCCTCGGTGAAATAAATCATTTCAGGGAAGTGAAGAGTTGTTTGTTTTGGATCCGCTTCCACCTCGACCATCCTCAGCAGATGCTCCCAATCAGCGCATGCCAATTGTCTCTCATCGTTCTCCTCGACACCGCTTACAGTCATCAGCGCGCCAGCCTACTGATGAAGAGAGATTGCCAGTGGATATTGAGGAGGTACATTACTTGAACCAGATTTGAATACAAAGCCATATCCACATCTCTCTCTTCCTGCCCCATCCCTCACCTTATGATCTTGATTCATGTATTTTACCATGCCTGCTTGAGTAGCCATAGTAGCAGAGTAGATTGTCCTGTATTAATGAAGCATGTATTATTCAGGTTTCACAATTCATTTGCATAAAGAAAGGTACTGTTAATTGAGTAGCATAGTGACCTAGTAAAATGACATGTCAACATAACAAAGGATACGAGAATTGTTGAATGGAAAGGAGGATGAAAGGGAAGAAGGATTAATGTTGAAGAAATAATGGATATTCATTATTTCCACTGCTGTCTTTTTCTTTCTCTCTATCCCCATTTACCACCCCAATCCCAACCCCATTTCTTTCCTTGTAGGTGGAGGTAGTGGAGGAGAGCATGCAAGTGGATGATGACCACAGCGATCGGGAAGATCATGATGATCGCCAGTCAGAACACTCAGGTCATGACCTGGATCATGATCCAGAACAACCTCCACCTGACCCAGAAGATGGTATTTTCTTTATTTTCTTTTCTTTCTCAATGTACAGAAGAAAAAAAATTAAAATAACAATTTCGCTTTTGAAGACACATAGATTTAAAGAATGAATTGTTCAAAACTCACAAGGATCAGCGGAGTTAGATACTCGTGAGTGATTTTCATATTTGTAGGTTAGAGCTACAACTATTACAGGGTTTGGCTGTCATTTAAGTTGTGTAGAAGTATTCTGAGCATTACTGTGCACTTTTTGTATAAGTACTTATTTTTAAAATAGATGTCAAAAGACACGCCTCACAAAATGCATTTCACTGTCACTGTTGCCTTACTATTTTATTGATCGACTTTTGTTGGTGGTAATTTCTCTATTTCCATTTCATTGGTTTTGATCCAGGATGTCCTTCATTTTCACAAGCCACCACAAGCCATATAGGTAAACTCATAAACCAGGCAGGCTTTGTTTGCCCTTGAGACACCCTGGCACTTTCTCACATGATAGCATTGTTGTTCAGATTTCTGTGATCCTGCTCACTTTGAACTTTGTTGAAGAAGGCAAAGCTTTTTTTTCTTCTCATCTTCTAGGTCCTGCAGAGAGTGATATGAGCCTAGTCATGTTGACAGAGGAATCAGACAGTGACAGTGAAAGCAGTCACAGTAATCAGGATAACGTGAGTGTGCAAAGATCAGCTGTCACAATGGCAACAGCAGGATCAGATGCGGGTAAGTTGAAGTGTAATACGGCATATAACCTGTTATGAGTCCTAAGAATTATCTCTTTAGTAAAAGCACCTGTCAAATTTCAAATTGGTGTCAAATCTTGTGTCTCAAAACTGGCTCTTCCGTACATTATGTTTATAAGGTCAACTCAAGAAAAAATCTTTACTGGAGAAAGCAAAGGATTAAATTTCTTTTCACAACTGAAATTTTGCATGTGTCCCTATTCTTCAAAGTCAGATTATGGCCTTGAAAAAGGCCATAACAAATCACAATTTTAAAGATTAACTTATGTTCTTATTTGTGAGGCATAAATATTGGCACAATTGAATACTGTAACCAATTAGCTATAACACTTCAGGAACATCTGCTTGAATGGAGAATTTTCAAGTTCTTCGTAAGGATGTGACTTTTATTACTAATGTAGACATTCCAATCCTCCTGATTTTGTCAGGAGGCTCAGGATTTTATCAGCATCCTTGCACAATCGCCTATGGCAATTTTTAAAAGGGTTTTGAGTTGACATGTTTCCAAAAGTCAGTGTACATCAATAAGAATATTATTTTGAATTCAAACTTGTTAATGGAATCATTAAACTGTAGAATTGTTTTAAAACGACAAAATATCTTTTCAGATAAAATTGAAACTGTTTATTTTTTTTTCTCAAAACTGCCAAAATTGACATGTATCCCAAGCTTATGATTGCTGTGGTTATCTCATGACTCTTGTTATCTGAGTCATGCATGGTGTAAATATGAAGTCTGCAAATTCGTTTGCTTGGGTATTTACCGAAAGTACTTTTTATTGGCCATTAACCCTCAACAGTTTTCGAAGCAACCTGTCTTTGGTAATAATAGGACTTGGGCCGGGCATCCAGATTTAGATCTTATCTATGTGACTCCAATTGACAACTGTGCCAAAGAAGTTCCCTCTTAATTCTAGATCTAGATTTGGAATATTGCTCATATTTGATCTGTATAATTCCCATATTCCAGGATTATGCCTAGACTTCAGTTAGCTTTGAGGTGTGGAAACTGTGAAGAATTTTGTTTACCTTTTGGAGACCGACAAGAATCATGTTTACCTTTACAACCACTGAAGTTAAAAAAAAAAAAGAACTGTCAATTGCCATGTCCAGTTGAGTTAGACAAGATGCCTTTGAATTTAATTTCTGGAGAATGCAGAAGAAATCAAAACTAAAATGAAAACTTAAAGGTCAGAAAAAATTCCAAAACTTATAGTTTGTCTAAATAAAAGACTCTGCGTTGACTTGAGGATAAAAAATCTGCTCACAACAAACATCATTTGGATGTGAATATTTTTGATGAAAATTTAACGAGTGCATAACCTGTAGATAAAATCTGGAATTTATTGTCCTTGAGTAAATCCAGATTTCAAATTGTCTTTATCAGCAAATCTTGTTGGACTTTGCATCCAGAATGACTTTATTGAAATGACATAAATATTATATGGTTATCAACTGCCAGTCTCCTGTCTTTGTTGAGCTAAGCTTTATTTGGATCTTAACATCAAGATTTCAAAAATTGTACTGAAAGGCTTTCTTTTTTAATTAATTCATTTGATTGTGGAAGTCTTATTGACCTATTCCTGTAGAGTGCTTTTGTTGGGGAAGACTCCCAAAAAGTATAATGTCATGCTTAAATCATTACTTTCACTGACATAATTCATTCATGAATACTTTGAAGTGTAAATATTAGGTCACATTTCAGTAAAATAAATCTTATTCTGATATGTAAACTGATACATTTTTGTTCCCTTAAAAATGGTGATTAAAGATGTGGGTCTAAGAATTCTAAGGAACATTTGTTTATTTTCTTATTTAAAGAAATGATTGAAAATTATATTTCTTGTACTTGAAGAATTTCTTTTTATTTTTTCTTCTTTTTTTTCTTTTCTTTTGCGAGGTAGAAGGTTGTAACTTACCTTATGTGTAAAGTTTTTTTTGTGGGTTTTTTTTTGTTTCTTTTTTATTGTATTTGTTTGAAGCTTGGGTTGGGGTTTTATTTTGTTGTTATATAAAAACAATTTTATTGGAACTTAAAAAAAAACCCAAACTTGTTGCTGTTACAAGCTTCAGAAGTACAGATATAAAGAATTATCTCATCAGACATGATTTTTATCATCAGTGTTTCTTAAAATTCTTGACCTGAATTACAGGAAGGGGTGAAACCACAAATTTACCACAATGTTAATGACAGTGTCTGATTTACTATCCCATAGGTTTGGGCAGTTTGGCTCATTTTTCAGAAGATTCCGGAGACTCATCCAATCAAGAGGAAGACTATGAGAGTGAAGCTGGTGAAAGTGAAGAGCATGATACAGATGAGTTTATCTATCTGGACGAACAGCTTGAGCGGCCATCAACACTGGGACCCGGAGCTCAAGGCCAGAGGACATTGCAAGCACCCCAAACCATGCAGTGGGCTATTCGCCAACGAGAACCTATCTCTACCACTTCCTCTAACCGCCCCCCAACCACCACCACAACTACTAGCACTGCTGGTATGTCCTCCTCATCATTGCGTACGTAATTTTGCATTTTACTTAAGGTTTACTGTCAGGATTTAGAAGCAGGGAAAAAAAAATCCCAGTGCTTGTGCTGTGATGTCTTGTGCTGTACCTGTACCTTGTGTCTTGTTTGATGTAAAGGAGGATTAACCCTTTGACCCCATGGTTTGACCGCTATCACCAGCTATAAAAAGATCCATATCTCCTGCTTATGACCCTGCTTCTTGAAATCGCTGTGACACATTTGACTATGATAATAATAATAATAATAATAATAATAATAATAATAATCATAATCATAATGTAGTTGATTTATATCCCGCCCAAGGCGATACAGTTCAAATCAAAACAAATGCAAACATTGCTACAGGTACATTCCACTCAATACATACATACAATATACAGCATATACTACCTCTCATGCTCTACATACAGAGAAAGCTGAGAAATATGACTCTACAAATTAACTTGCAAGAGGTGGGTCTTAAGACCTGATTTAAAAGCAATTAATGATGATGATAGACATGGAAACATCTCCAGGAGGAGGTTAATTTTTGTCTGGAGGCACACCTTTGAAGAGTGCAGTTTAGTTGAATTTTTTTTTTATCTACTTAACTTTCAATCTTTTTATACAAATATTTTTGAACGGAAATTTAGGTCACGTTTCTATGAAGTTATACCCCTTTTATTTGTAATAAGGGGAAAGTATTTTATCCAAACTTTCAGGAAGTGAGTGGTTAAGTAGGGTGGCATATTTAAGTGGTAAATAAAGAAAATAGATGTTTCATTTGTTGTAATGATTATTTTGTTTTCTCAGTCCCAGATGTCTTTGGATTGTGTACTTAAGCCAAAGTTGTATTAATGGAACCACAGAATTAAAAAATATTTGGGAATATTCATTGGAAAGTTTAGAAAGAAAATTCTGATGTTGGAGTGTCTTTACTGTAGAATAATTTTTTTTCCACCGGCTGTCTAGTTCTAAAAGGCTTTTTTTTTTTGCCGGTTTCATGGAAAAGGGGATTGAGGAGTGGATGGGAGACATGTGTTAATAAAATGAGCCCCTTAAAATATTTCATAAGGAATAAAAAAAAAGTAAAATTAGTCCCATACCCATGACTGAGTGTAGGGGAATTAAGGGTAGAGCCCTAATTATACTAGGCATAAGGCATAATGTGGTAGTTTGCCATTGCTTTCCACACCGACTTTACTTTCGCCAAGTCTAGAAAGACGTAGCTACTTATTTATACTGCTGGGTGAACAAAGGGCCCCGAAAAAAATCCACTGCCCGGCTGGGTTCAAACTTGGGCCACCTTGTATGGCAGTCAGCCGCTCTTCCAACTGAGCTACCGGGCCACCCTCATAAGGAATACATTTGACTAAATCCTCCAATCAGTTGAATTCGTTTGTTTACTGATTTGATTTAGATTGTCACAGATTGTGTATTGGTGTCATTTGACTGTTGTACTCTTTCTTTTACACTCTGTTACGGTTCATTTACAGGGATGAAAATATCTTTTAGATTCTTGTTTTTTTTAAATTTCAGAATTTTTCACATCTGTAAAGTAAATACATTCCTAAATTTCTTCACTTATCTCCAGTATGATTTATTTATACTTCTCTGTTATATTATTGCCAGGAGATACTTCAGAATTTTTAAAATCTTGCATTTACAACCCTGCATTTAGATTGTGTTTACTCACATAGGTATATTTCTCATCATGTATCTCTTGATGTAGTGAGCTTATTTCGAATTGTAACTTGACTAATTTATACTGTGCTATTAAGCTCAGTTTTATGTGCTTTCTATATTTATTCAAATTTTATGCTTCAGACTACTTCCTCTTTTTTCCTGTCCAATATAACTTATTCATCATATAAGACTGTCTAGAAAAATGTACAGTTTGAGGCAAGGCCACTGTCCTCTTTATGGCCAATTGTACTTTCTTTTGAAATGAATAAAATGTATTTGTTGTTTTTTTTTAAGAAAAAAAAAAAAGACTGCCAGAAACGTTTTGTCAAATCTTCATTTTGTAAGTCTATTTTTAGTATATGCATTCTAAATATCCTTTTATTCTTTAATTTTCAGTTTTTAATGATGTAATTTTTTTATGCCATGTAAATGCTTATAGTATTCTCTCTTTCCACCATCCATCTAAGTTATATTGAATATAGTGCTTAAAAGTTTATAATCTATATTATTAAGAGCTATATAAATTCACTTTATCATTGTTATTATTACTAATGTTGTTTTGTTGTCGTTGTTAGTATTATTATTTTTAGTTGTAGTATTACTATATAAAAGACCTTGTGATAAAATTGAGTGAGCTTAATTTAAGTTAAAGTTTGAGCTGACAATATGACAAGTCTTTCCGTATTTTTTCCCCAGGAGCTGGAAATAGTCTGATTTACATTGATCCTACCACACTTCGCCGATCTGTCCCTGTTGCAACTCCGACAGCTACCAACCAAGACAGTCCAGTAACCATGGCCACCACAGCTAGCCAGCTTGCCCGTGCTTTTGGTATCATGATCAGACAAATCACAGACCTACTAAATGTGTTGCCATACTGTCATGCATTGACGCCTAGTTTACCTCGGGTCTTAGAAGTTACTTCTCAAGACGAACAGCATCTTCAGGTATGTCTCCCTTATTTCTTCCCAGTTGTGGTTGAAATTTGCCATAGTCAGTAAGGAGTATGAAATGAATACTGTATTTTATTTTTTACCTTCTTCAGGCAGCATAGAAAATATTTCTATTGAATGGAAATTGGTAGGGTGATGGAATTGTTCAGCTGCCACTCACGGTGTCTCATTTCTTTGCTTTACATTATTGTTTTATCTTTGTCTGACAAGGTATATGAGCTCAACATCTTGTGTTCGCTTTTCTTTAACGTGTTTGACTTGCTTTATTAGCTGGTATTTTGATGTTTTGTCTCAAAATATGTCCAAGTAGCCTCCATCTAGCTTTGAGTATAGTGAAAGAGATTGGAACTTCTCCTATTTTGATGTAAAGAGACTCATTTGTAATTATGGTGGGGTATTTGATGTTAAGAATGATCCTGAGTTGTTTGCAGTGGAATGTGTTCAATCTGTTTTCCTCATGCTTTGTGATGGCCCAGGTCCCACAGTTGTGTAATAGGACGGCTTTCACAAGTGTCCAATACAATTTGAGCCTTGTATTTAGTTCGATTTTGTCATTCCTTATCCAAACGGCCGTCAACTTGTGAATAGCCTCACTGGAGAGTTGTTTTCTTTGGCTGATGTCTTCACTATCAAAAAGCAGGGAGCCCACTTTCTTTGATCTCCTCCAGTGATCGGTTTCATCTTTTTGAATTGTATACTCTGTTTTGTTTGTATTTACCAAGAGATATACAGCTGTGAGATGATTTTGGATGTTATTTACATCCTTGAAATCAGTCAATGATACAAATGTGTTTTGCTAAAGGAAAAATGCATCAGGCCTCTGAGAGGACTTGAGTCCACATCCTTTGCCACGAATCTGACATTCTGACCATTGGGCTATTATCTCATTGACTTTGGTGTGATCTTGAGTATTGTTGAGTCTATTTTTACCACCCTTTCCCTTCTCCCACTGGCCTTTAATCTGTAATATTCTAAAGAAAGCCATTGTCAAATTTCACAGCTGTATCTGGAACAGCACCTTCGTCCCACCTGGCAGTGGCTAGTTGCTGTCATGGACTCAACAGAAGCACAGCTCAGATTTGGCTCTGCTCTGAGTAACAACAGCGACCCATCTTGTCCGCAACATCCACTTCATACAAATTACTCCAGGACACAACGCGAACGCTCTGCCCCACCCCGTGAAGAGGCGAGGTCCTTGCAGGTATTGGAGCATAATCGCAGGCGACTCAGATTTGGAACGCTTGGTGAGTTGGAGCATTTTCAGTTTTAGATATAGCGATTTTTAATAGGATAATATATATGGCTTTCAGATAGGCAATTAATTTTATCACGGCATATCGTCAGTGTAATTCATAAACCGGCCACCTGCAACTTTGAAAGCTTGCAGGTGGCTGGTTTGTGAATTAACTGACGATATGCCTCAAAGATGAAAAGGAAAATAACACTTATTGTCTTTTAGATTTATCACCAATTACTTTACATTTTTGTTTTGCAGGAGTCTAAATATTTAATGATATGATAATTTGTCATGGACATTTGAAGAAATAAGATGATCTTTTATCCATAATACTTCTTGTGTGATTTTGGTTGCTCTCATCACTTCTACTGACTATTGGTGTTACTTGAAAGTCCTCCCTTTAGATCATTTAATTTAGAAACAAACAGTTGTTATTGTTTTTTGATATTTTGCATCTGAATGTCAATTGTCTCCTTTTTTATTTGTTTCTAATCTCTTACACTCACCTATTTGTGTCAACAGTTCTTGCTTTGTCTCTGCTCTCATTTATGTTCAGTCTGTTGTTGATTTTTTTTTTTTTTTTAAAATAACGTTTTTCTTAATACCCATTATTATCTTTGGTATTCTCATACACTTTACTTTTCTGTTCATAAAATTCAAGACTGATAATCTTAACATTTTTTCCCCTGTTAACAGCTCCTGCTACAGATGGCAATTCTGCAAGGCGAGATTTCCTTAGTTATGCCCTATCACTCATGAGGAGCCATCATGATGAACATTCAGATTCCCTCCCTGTGATGGATATTACAGCTCTCAAACACACAGCCTATGTTTTTGATGCTCTCATATACTACATGCGTACCGCACCAGACTCTGATGAAGCCCTGAGGGATGGAATCTCAGTCACTTCATGGCAAGATGGAGAGGAGGGCGAGGATGAACATGAAGATGAGCTGCCTGGAATCTCTGCAACTGCCGGCCTCAATTTAGACTCTGAAAGCACAGATGGCGACAGTGACAGTGCCACAAGGCTAGGTCGTCGGCACCCATTCTTTCAACGATCAGACTCCACTATTTTCATGGGATGCCCACCTCCAGATCCTTTCCACACACCCTTGGTTGAAGCTTTGCCGCTCGCTGACCAACCTCACTTGCTACAGCCAAATGCGCGACGGGAGGACTACTTTGGTATGGCCAAACCTACTGTGATCTCTAAGCATGGAGAAGGAACTTCCATCACTCTAGCTCAACAGTTGCCTCTTAGCTTAGCTCTCTCCACTCACCCTGAAGATGATAGATCTCAGTTAGCTCGCAGCTTGAAGAATGCTGCTTTTCAGCCCATTTCAGCTGCTCCTCTTGGCAGTAGCAACCTTGCTTCTTCCAGCAGAGCTGCTCCAGCTAGTCAGACTTTGTCAGTTTCCAGTAGTCGGAACTCTGTCACAACTGAGCATTTGAGATCATCAGATATCTTTCCTCAAAGTGTGGCTGTGAATTTGTCACTGTCTGCTGGTAACCCAGCAAGTCTGAGTCATGACCATATAGAAAATACTGCAAATATTCCGCTTCCCATGGATACTAGTGGGAGGTCAGCTCATCCACCCCAGATATCATCCATGAGAGGACCAGAGCCTAGTCCATCATCTGGTGTACTTATCGGCACATCTACCGCATTCCTCATATCTCATCCATCACAGCCTACCTCGTCACCTGCTCCAACACCCACACCTAGCCAACTGGCCAGAGCTGCCTTGTCAGCCTTTTCTGAAATAGCGACAGGACGAGAACGAATGAGTACCTCCTCATCTGCTACATCCACTACCACAACAGCCTCCATCATGGCTGGTGGAAGCAGTAGCAGCAGTCAAGCAGCAGGTACCCCACTCATGCCTACTTACCACCTACAGATGCAAGAAATGGCAGGCCAGTCTATAGATAGCCCCCAGACAAGCGTCATTATGCACACAGCATCCACATCTACTTTAGTTTCCCTTGCTTCCCCTGTTGTTCCCAGCTCTCACAGTAGACCTAGTCAGTCCCACGGCTCAAGAAGTTCCCTTCCCGGCGGGAGTACCAGCAATGCTGGAATTGAAGCCCAAAGTGAAGGGGAAGATCCCAACCACGGCTTGCTACCAAAGCTTCACTTTGCCTTTCTGGCATGGAACCAAGCATCTTCGTCTGGAGGGAGTTTGTCCTCTGGCAGCACCTCCACAATGACTGCCTCTTCTCAAGGTAAGAATTAAGGCTTAATAAGGCACCTTGTTTTATTTAGTCACAGCCCTATCGTTCATATTCTGCAAAGTTTTTGCTATCTAAAGGCTAATTACTTCTGTAGAAGTCCCCAACTTAGGTGATGTGATGTATATTTTATGATTGTTTAATATAGCTGTTGGAGTAGAATTCAATAGTGGCATCTTGTGTAAGTAAATTGATAATGGAAGAAGTTTTTAACTGAAAATTTAGTTGGAACATGCCAGCATGCTCTGTCTTTCTTTAACGATCCGCTTACCTGAAGTTTTTGTGTGGACAGAGTGATCGACAGTTGAGTTTGTCTAAAAAGTTAATGTGTGAAAACAGTTCTAGATCTATGTACAGGTGTCAATGTACGAGTGTGAGTAGTATGATGAGTGAGTAGCTGTTGTTGCCACACAGCTTCCCCCAGCATTGACATGGGTGTTTTTTTTCCTTAGCAACAGGCCTTTGATGGGCGGCCGCGTCTTCATGTTTAGCAATCGCTATTGGTTTGGTGTTGTCAACATGGGCCAGCTTGAGTCCGTCTATTGAGATCAGATCTGGTTACCATCTATATCGACTTTGAAAAACTTTGTTCCATGCTCTACTACCCCAAGTGGTCTGCGGTACGGTCATTGTAAGGGACTACGGTGACCAGCTTCCCGATTGAAATCATATTTTGCCATTGGTAAGGCAGATGGTACCTTGGTGAGGAGGTGGCAGTGCCTGGAAGTTGGCCGTGGTAGGAACGGGTTTGCAACCATAGCTTTGCCTTGTGGTTGGACGGTGACCAACGTACATTGCTGGGCGCTACGAACTCTCTTGGCACTGTCAAGTGTGTGCCGTAGACGAGTTCTGCAGGAGAATATTTAATGTCTTCTTTGGGGGCAGTTCTCAGGCCCAACAGTACCCAAGGCAATTCATTGAGCCAGTTTGGATTCTGCAGATGGGCTTTGAGAGCAGTTTTCCGTGTTCTATGGAACCTTTCAAGCATGCCGTTCGTTTGATGATGGTACCCAGTTGTACGGTGCACGGTCATCCCTACCTGCTATCGGTCCACAGTTTGGAGGCAAATTGTGGCCCTCTGATGTTATGTCTGTAGGGGGGGATCCAATTGCTTTTCAAAGCATGCAGACTTCAAATGATTATGACCAAAGGATAATTTTTTTTCTTTCAAAATAAACCGAAAATTATTGAGCTTGCTTTTTTATGCAATATAAAAACTTATACAATGCCATAGATCTACATTTCAGAACGTTTACTTGGGTGTCTTTCTAGCTTCAAAAGAAAAAAAATGCATTTAAGGTAAACAGGGATGTAAATCCCTCAGATTTTCTCTGATTTCAGATTTTCTCACTATGATGCCTGTCTTTGTAATGTCTGACTTTGTGTCCTTTATTCAATCATAAATATTCCATTC
>JAOYNN010194334.1:0-10823 GCA_025770095.1 Goniobranchus kuniei
TCTATGGTTATGCCTAAGTATTTAGCACTTTTAGTTTCACTCAGAACCTCGTTATGTATCTTGTATTCATATTTTATAATTCTTAGCACAAATTCATCCCAAAAGAAGAATCCATAAACACATTGTATTTCTACTTGAGTAAGTTAGCTATTTTGTGGGTTTAACGTCACTTTTCAACATCATAGGTTAGCTCCGCGATGGTGTTATTTTGTCATGTTTATTCTTCTTCGTCATCTCCCTGGATTATGCTGAAACTTCAGTAATTTTGGTGAAGATTCCTCAGCAATTTACAAAGATCTTGGGTGGTGTCCTCTCTCTCATCATTCCATAATCTTATGGTACTGCCACACATGAGCCATAAGGTACAGCACAACTCACAATATACTAGTGCTGGGCCAAGCAGTCTTAGAACTGCTGTTCTCATAATGCTAAGCACCAAACGAGTCAGTTACTAAACTGCAATTTTAAAGTCTTAGGTATGACTCGGCTGGGTTCAAACCCTTGACCTCCTGGTTCCGAGGCGGATGCTCTAGCTACGAAAAGGCTTTTGGACCTGTTTCTGCTTGAGTAAATCAGTTGCACAAGCAAAGAAGAGTATTTTAAAAATTATTGGATACACAAAATGGTCAACGTCAGCAAATCTTGAAAATAAAATGGATATTGATTTTCATGTTTTATGCACATAATAGATGTATTATAGTTTTTTCACCTGTGAGCACTCTCTGGTCACTGTCAGATTTAAACTTAAATTCATTTTGATCTACAGTAATGAGAGAGAGAAGTTCAGCAAATCCCTCACAATGACCTATTATTGCTAGATTGAAAAGTTGATAAGAATGCTGACCCGGTGGTAAAACACATTCACCAAAAGGGTATTACCTGGCCGAAATTCCTCTCTAGCAGTGTTGATTTTGATCTCTGTCTCAGCAGCAATGGTGAGCTTCTCACTGACCTCTTCAGCAGTAGCCTTGGTCACCTTCAGCACTTCAATGAGGGATTCATCCTCGACTAGGGAGCCCTGAAAGGTTGATAAGACTATTTGTTAAACTTTATCTAGGTAGACATCTGGTAATTTTGGAATCATCTTCTTTACTTTAAAATTCACACACACACATCCATTTTTTTATGTCAATGTAAAAAAATCTAAAGTTTCAATCTTTTTGTGTGGACAGAGCAGTATTACACTGTAAAACCATGATATATGGTATATTTTTAAACATGAATATATTACATATGTAGAGCTGATAAACAAGTATATAATTGGAGATGCCTGTATAATTAACAGACATCACATGAATATTTCATGCTACAAATCTAAACGTTTTTCTTTGCATTATCTTAAGAAGCCTTTATTTGGTATAAATGCCTCAATGTAATGAGAACTTGCTCTTTAATCTAAATAGCAAAGTTGTTATCAATCTAACCACATGATTTTAATGTTAATATTCTATTCATGTTCACACATAGACAACAGGGAAAGTGCTGTGATAATTCTCACAACTTCTGCCTTATGTATGTCATATTATTGTGTGTACCCCTGGCACAGTATTTGATTGATCTTACCTGTGTGGAAGTAAGTCTGTACAACAAATTGTCTTCAAGCTCTTTCATCTTCCTCTTGTTTGTTGTCACTTCTTCTAAGAGGTTGGTACGCTCAGCCTCAAGCTCCTAAGAAAAATGTTGTTTAAGGTGAAAGAAAGAAAACAATTGTCAAGTTATATATAAGTTACAGTACAGTCTCTGAACAATTTTTTTATTTCAACTTAAATCTGTCAGTTGTCAGAGAAAGCAGCTAATTCATGATGTCCTTACAACTGTTATATTGCTAATAATTTGAATTAAGATGGTATTAATTTGAATAATTTGAATTAAGATGCACTGAATGAATTGAGTAATCTGTGAAATGTAATAGAACTGAAATTCCAGAATATTTCAGTCTATTTAATATGAGAAAGTAGATTTTCCTTTACAATCATGTTATTTTGATTTTCAAACATTGCATTTGTGATAGAATTTGTATGTGCTTGCCTGTTTCTCAGTCAAGATGACAATACCAAGAAGCTGATCCTCAAGACCTTTGATTGTCACAGTGAAATCAATGATGGAGGTACGAGCAGACACCTCAGGAGTGTAGGCTGGGTTACCCAATTTGGTTGTGATATACAGTCTAAAGCCTTTCATCACATCCACTTCTTTGTCTCCCACTTTGACCTGTTAAAAGGATAATTGGAAATCGGTCACTTCAAGAAAACACAAGAATTTTCATCAAAAGAAGCTCCATTACTCTTTTCCACAATTCTTTCTGAAAGTTTACCTCTTACAATCAGCACTGTTTAGTAATTTTTTTCTAGTGCATACTTTCGCAATGCATTTCCATTTCAGTAAAGTGTCTTAGTCTCACAAAGTTGTGTCTATGTTTGGCATCTGTCAAGGATAAATTATTTAAGAAATCAACATTTTACATAATCTTTTGCTCTTCAATCCTAAGACAAGTAGATTTTGAATGTCTGGTCCTATTGGAAATGAAAAATAAACTCCTAGGTCCCAAATGCCAAATGCCTATGTAAAAGAACTGTTGACAGCTGGGCATCATGAAGAGTAGACTGAAAAGCCACTGCCTGAGCAAAATTAATCTCAACTCATTCTTTCTTTTTTCATCTCAACTTTCATAGCTTTCTATGCCCAAGGATTTGTTGCAACAAAAAGGGCATTTGGGAACTTCCTCCACCCCCTATCTGCACACTATGCAGAACCATTAAAAAAAACGTGAACTAGAAAATTTGGTTAAGCCACTACATTAAGAAGATGAGAGCCACTGAGAGTAGGCTTTCTCAGGACCATTGCTTTTCTTAGCAAATGACATAGATCTTGGGACATAAGTCCAAGGAAAGTATAAGTAGGCGTTCTGTGTGATCTACGGAGTGGGTTGGAGATAAATGTTTTCACATTTGCAAACTGCTTGGAAGATTTGAGGAGCCTTTAAGTACATTTTATATAAAATTCTTCACTTGCTTTAATTTCCCTGTTTAATGTTTTGTTTTGTACCACAATTATCATATCGCCCTGATGCAGTGATATGTTAATCAGAATTACATTTTCAATACCTATAAAGGAAAGAAAATGAACTATAGAAGTAAGTAATCTGTGATTTGCAAGAGCACTTTGTTTTCAATCAAAATAGATATTTTCCAAGAAATGTGAGGAAAAAGCATTATCTGTCCAGACATCTGAAGACACCTTTAAAACCTTCTTTTACATTTGTCTCAGCTTGTTCCACAATTTAGCAACTGCTGTTTTGTTAGTGTTATGTCCCAGCATAACTGGTAGATTTGACTGTTCTAATGGGTACAATGTGTATGGTTGTAAAGAAAAATTCCATCTCAGCTAAAGAGCATGCAATATGACGTAAAATGCTTCTGTGAGGTGTGGTCTCGACTATAATCTACTGCACATACCTTGAAGGTGCTGCCAGATTTAATGAAGTTCCTCTCAAGCACATTATCCAAGGCTGGATCTAGCTCTTCACCAACATCTTCAATCAACAGTGGTCGACCCAAGGACAGGGAGTCTTCCAGATGAGTTCTAAAATATTTCTGATTCAAGGAAGTCACCTGTGTTGGGAAAAAAATAAGGACGATTCATGGAGACTGTCATTTTAGTTATTAAAATGTAATAAAATGTTACAAAAATTGGAATGACTTTGTATCTTTCTCTGGATACTAAATACTTTATAACAATTATAATTTACTAGTTTGCTGAGTTGTTTTGAAACATAAATCATTCTCTACGATGAATTCATACAATAATGACAATCAAGAGATATAGAGTCAAACTTTACATAAAACTGTTCAGATGTACAAAATAAAAAGGGAAGAAAGAACAATGATGTGAAGGTACAGTACACATAGTGCCTTTGCCGAGATATTCATGAGAGATGTCTTTGAATAAAATATCATAAAAATAATCATGGTACTAAAGGTAGAGAAATAAAAAAGATACTGGTAAGTTAATTTTAAATGCAGACCTTGATTGCCTAAATAGCATTGTGGAAGATAGAAAGAAGGGGCAGACATTGTCAGTGAAGATTAGAAAATCAGCTGAGGTGACACAGTCTGAACACTGGATCATGTTAAGGTTATGAGTAAATAAGTCAATTTAATTGATCACTTTTCATAACTTTTTGTACATTATAGCCATGATCACAATGACCCTTTTAAGTTTAAGGCAATACAAGTCAGTAATTGAAGCCAAATAGACAACAAATCTAAAAAAATCTTTGTCATGCTATAACCATAAACAGTTATGCTGCTTTACCAAGGAATATTGATTATCTACACTTTTTATAATTTGATGAAAAAAGGAATAAAGATACATTTATCTGCCATCATGATCACAAATGCAGATGAGGTTTAAAAATGATACAAAATGCACAGGAGTTTTACAGTTGGCTAATAACTTTTTTACAAAGCAGATACATCCCTATGTCTTTGACACAATATAGATAAGGGTAGCAATTGCACAAAATGATGATAAAATTTGAAATCATGATTATGTCATTTTATATATCATTCTGCCTTAGGACTGCACTACAATATTCTACAGCTGACCCACATGTTACATATGAATATCACACAAAAATAGACAGTTCATCAACTTTTATATTTCCAGAGTAAAATCAATCAAATAATCTTTCACTCCACCAAATTACTTTTCAAAAACTCATAAAAAAGTTTGTACACAAAAAAAAATTAAGTCCCAGTGACCTTACCTGCATGTCATTCTTGCCTTCTCTATTTTTGATCCAAGCTTTACCTTGACCTTGAGGGTCAATGAGAAGAGGGAACCTTGAAGCTTTGGTTACAATGAGGCCGTTCTGGATGGATAACTCATCATTGGGGAGGCCTTGTAGATTCCATTCAGAAATTGTTGTATTCAAAACCAACATATTGATGATGTTGAGATCCTGTTCGAAGTCAAACAATTGTTTTTGTTTTTGGTTTTTTTAATTGACAAGAAAAAAAGTGTAAAAACATGCTATTTAATCTATCAAACAGTGTTGATCAGATGTGGACAAAATCTATTTTCAGATTTGAAAAGGACAAAAATTTGAGGGAGATGAACAAACCAAGTCTTAAATAAAAAAAAAAACAAATTGAGAAAATCAAATTGGCTTTTGAGGAGATTTAATTAAGCTGTCAAAATAATCCTCTAAATTAAACATTGATCGTGCTCATTTGTACATTTTTAAACAGAAAATCAAGTTGCATTTCAAACTTGTAAAGAAAATTAGATAATTGTAAATGGTTGTAGAAAAAAATCTCAACCATATAAAATGATATTTTTTAAAAAAGCCAAATCAACTACTCACATCACTGAAAGGAATCTTGGCTTGAACCATCTCCTTTTTCCAGTTGCGCAGCACCAAGTTCCTAAACTCCTGGTTGAATGGACCTGTGTATGAGAGGAAGCCAGTGGCAAGCAAAACGTCTCCTACCAACCTCTGAATCTGAGCTTCAAAGGTCTTACTAGCTTCAGTCCATCGGATTTTTTCTCCTGACAACCCATTAATAAGGGCTTCAGCATTCTGCATCTTTCTCCTACATGCCTCAGCATCATCCATGAGCATCTGAAAGAATCAATGGATTTACTTGAAGATTCCATTGGGACAATAGTTAAGGCCAGAAGAAAACATTTCTACACAGTCCATGGTCTGCTGAATTTCTTTTACCTTTTTAAAATTATTTTGTACTTCTTTGAAATAGTATTCCTCAGATTTAAAAACAAATTTGCAAATCTTTTAAGATCATAGTGGTATCCATGCCAATGCTGGTTTGCATTTTGTATCATTAAAACTCAATGGGTCATAGAAATCTAATAGACTAAAGATAACACAGCTAAAAGGCTAAAGATAATAAACAAATGTCATAACTTGCAAGAACAAAATATATATTTGATACAGTGTCTGAATCCAAGAACTCTAAGATTCAGGTTAAAGGGCTATATTGAATACCAAAATAAAGCAGATTTTATTTAAGAGTCTAGAACAAAAGAGTTAAACTTTTGGTTATGTTTTACCTGTTTTTCAGCCATGGCTGCATCAAATAAAGCCTGGACTTCATCAAGCTCCCTTTGCTTCTCATCCAACTGTTCTTGGGCAACAGCTAAATCAGAGTTAGCAGCCTGTAGACGGGCTTCTTGCTTCACAAGATTAGCCTGTGAAATGTAGGTATTTAAATGAAATTGATTGAATATTTTTGCTATTCGTCTCAATTTAACAGGGATTCAGAACATACAATTGTCTTTCTTTTCTTGCTATATGAACTACATAGTATTCATATGCCATCAATTATTTTTCAATATTTTAGACAGTTGATCTTACTGATTACCATTTAGGACTTAATTAGTTACGAAATGCAATTCAGACACAATATGATGTGTATATATATATACACAAGAGGTATGAGAATGTGAAGTGAATTTGTTATTTCCAAACATGAAACTCACCTTCAAGGGCAAGACTTCCTTATTAATAGTATAGAAGAAAGACATGGCAGAGGTCCAAGAGCACAGACCAGCAACATCACCACAGACTTTCTTGGCATTCTCAAGGTTGTAATCCTCCATGGTCAGGTAGGGTTCCAGCAGCTCCACAGTTTCAGCATTGATTGAATCCTAGACAAAAAGTATACTTTGTGATATTTTCTTATTTTCATAAGAGATGAGCAACCAGACAGTCAGGCTATCAAACTAACAACCCACCATCCTCAATATCTAATAGTCACAGACCTTAATTTTTCCCAAACATCATAAAACATTATGGAACAAAAGCTATTTTCGGTCAAATGAAATGCACTAGGAACGCAGACATACATTCCATTTCTGCAAAATAAGAAACAACAAGATAGGAAGTTTCAATTGATCATGCACACTAACAGTCAGTCCAATAGTCAGTGTATAATATGGAGAAGACGTCAAGGTACCCAACAATGATTTGACAGTGATTTCAATTTATAATGCAGTATGTATGATTGTGTTCATGGTATTTACATTCTACAGTCAAACAAATGCCATGCATGTCATGGCAATGTAAATGTTTATAAAAAGTCTATTAAAAAAGTTCCTATTTTGTAAGGCAGAAAATATACTAAGCCCGTCCAACTGTTGTCTTCAAAATGGAGACTGTCGAAGGATTCAAAACCATAAATATACTGCACCCACTATTTGTTACCTTCAACATAATAATAACCAACACAAACAATATCTACAAGCTATTCTGCACTCCAATAGGGAAAACACCACTCAGCGTGTAATTTACACCGTTCCCCTTCCCTTCGCTGCACATCCAGAGAGATATTTATCCTGTTTTTAGATTATTACGATATAACTGGAAACAAAGGAATTCTGCTCTGATCATGACTAGAAATGTGGTCGCTCGTTTCAAAACTTAAATCAGATTTTTTGTCCGATCAACCATTAAAAAGATAATGAACTCAATAAATCTCCTCTCTAGACTCAGTGATGTCATTGGCATGTGGTGAGATGGTGAACGATTGCTCATCGCGTCCCTCCAGAAAGATGAAATGTATCATGTACCACTTTACCATGATGGACCATGAACAGTTGCTGCAAGTCAGATTCATTATAATATTTCTATTTCTGTTAAAATCATGGCATGCATTACATTTTTTCTTCATTTATTTCCTTCAAACTGGGCTTAGTATATTTTCAGCCTAAAACTTGCCTTAGGGAAGTTCAGAAGCATGCCCAAGAAATTGGATGAATTCATCAGCTTCAATGCTTCTTGCCAAGATGGCTTGACACAATTCCTTTCAGGGTCAGTTGTCACAGGATCCAGCCTGCGTTGGAAAAGGAGCAAGACAGCATCCATAATCCTCATGATGAGATGAGGAGGCTTAGCCAGTTTACGTACAGTGGAAATGTGGGCAGGCTTAATGGTACTCAGTGCCGCCTCTGCTTCCTCTAAAGCTGGCCTTGCTGCTTCCAGCTTTTCCTCAGCAGCAGCTTTGTCAATCTGAAATCATGGGGGTAAGAAACAAATATTTTTATATTCATCTGTAGAAAGAGATATGTATTCTATGTTGTACACACTTAGAAATAATCAAAACCAAGGACAACTGTACGGTCATGAACAGCAATTGAAAGTCTGCAAAAGAAAAAGAAAGCTATAGAATAATGTCAACTATACCTACTTTAAAATCAATTTACTTTAAGTGGTAGACTGTATTCTTTCTATAATTTCTTATACAAACCCAGAACAGATTGCTAATGGTCTGCACTTTTCAAAAATAAGACTGGCAACTAAAATTGTATAAAGGAATAAGAATAGGTACTTCCTCCTATTTAAGTCATTCTTCCTTTCTTCTTCTTCTTCTTCTTCTTCTTCTTCTTCTTCTTCTTCTTCTTCTTCTTCTTCTCCTTCTTCTTCTTCTTTTCTTCATTTGTCTTCATGCCTTCTCTATAGTGGTCGCCGAGGTAGATAATCTGTTTCAAAGCAGTTTTCTGTATCAGTCACAGTAATTGTTAACGGTAAATTCAGTATAATTATATATTGATAAAGCTCTCGGCCTATCATGACATGCCTTGAAACTCTTCCAGGATGACGTTCGTGACACTGAAGCCCCCGGTTATGACAAAGAAGGCAGACCCTACCCAACTCGTCTGGATGACATTCTTCCCTACAGGTAACAGCAGACTTTAATCTTTTCGATTGACATGGTAATATGTTCAAGGTTACATGTAATATCGGACCTCAGCTTTCATGAGTCTTTTATAAATACCAAGAAAAGCTTAGAAGTTGTTTAGTCTCTTTAATAATTTCAAAACCATAAAGATAAAAAACATTATCTTTTGATACCTTGATATTATTTTAACATTATGTACATTTATAGCCTCATATGGACCCGTAGTTAATTCATCGTGTAGAATAAGAGTCATGTGACATGCTTAAGAACCAAAAAGTCGCTTCCTCTTGAAGCTCTGGTGATTTAATCAGATTCGGCGATATTCAATAGTCGATGCGACTTTCTTGACCATCTGTAGGTCAGAGTGCAAAAATGTATGTTTTGGTTTATTGTACATATTTTGAGTGCATTTAGGAAGAAGAAATACATTTGATTTCTGTATCTTTCATTGTTTTCTCTGAAACCACTTTTATTGGGTTTTGTTACGTTTCAGTGATCCTGTAAATCTGGACAAGACAACCATCACTCTGAGACAACTGGCGTCCAAATTCCAGAAAGTGAGTGGCAAAGCGATGCCTTTCTACAACTTTGAGGATGCCTTTGGTGTGGTTATGACCCTTGATGCCAGTTCTGAAACCAAAAGGAGACAGTATCAGACGGAAATTGCCTGGGCCAGTCTTTTCCACCATCAATACAACATGCTTTTGATAAGACTGTGGAGAAATTCCATCCCATATATGGGTCCAGATCCTTGGCAGGTTAGAGCACCCGCATCCTTTTATCTGTCAAGATTGTAGTTACCAAGTACCAGGCTATGCAAATGTTGCCTCAATGGTCAATGGCTTTCATTGGTCAATGGCTTTCAATGGTCAATGGCTTTCATAAGTTCAAAGACCGAATCGGCTTTTTCATTCTTCTTATACAGGATGAATGGATGAATGAATGAATTTTATATTTTGGTCCGGATAACGCACGAACGCACTTACAAGTGTTAGTTGAATAGTTTCATTCCGCACACAAACACACACACACACACGCACACACACACACATTACATCAATTGATGTGTACATAATTTCCATAGTCTCAATTTCACCAACATGATATGCATTCAGCAATAAACCCATTTCTACATAACTATGTTTTAATGAGGTATAATGATTTTATTCTTATCAAGTTTGATGGTCGAATCGTTTTGACTTTTAGTTTCAAGAAGGAAAACTCAAACCAGGGTGTCTGTATCAATCAGTCATTTTATTATTATACAATTTTATACAATTTATTTTCTTTCTACTGTTCCACTTTTCTCCATATATATCTGAAACCGACGCTTAATTTGAGTAAAGAGATGATATCGGTTGTCGTTGTTGTTGTTTAAATCTTGGACAGAATTTGAAAAAAAGCGTTTAAGGACACTTACCTAAAAAGAAATCTGTTACCTATATATAACTGCAAGTGATTTTGGAACCTTATGGATGCACTTATTGCTAAACAATGTCAAGCAAAAGCTTCATTCATAATGTCCTCAGGCGTTCATCGAAAACATTATTGCATTCCCAATGGACGTGTTTGAGCCCAAAGACGTGTTCGACCCAAGGAAGCAGGCCACGATCATGAAGGAGTTGCAACACATGATTGCTCTTAATACTCACAAGGTACAATGACAGAATGACTTCGATGAATTAGTGGTTTGGAATCTTTTGCGTTGTACGTATGTTGCAACCATACTAATGCATCATGTGTATGTATGTTGTTATGTTTAAAATATCTTATGTGCGTGTGTTTCGGATGTATGCATGTTGTCATGACTTTTGAAGCCATGCAGATGTGAGTGGTTGCCATATTCAATGCTGTAACTGTCTTCCTGCGATATGTCCATGTTGTGATGACATTTAAAGACGTGCAGATGTGAGTGGATGTCATATTCACTGTTGTAACTTCTTGCTGTTGTGATGTGTGCATGTTGTCACGACATTAGAAGACGTGCAGATGTGAGTGGTTGCCATACTCACTGTTGTAACAGTCTTGCTGTGATGTGTGCATGTTGTCATGACATTTGAAGACGTGCAGATGTGAGTGGTTGCCATATTCAATGTTGTAACTGTTTTGCTGTGATGTGTG
>JAOYNN010194445.1:0-10821 GCA_025770095.1 Goniobranchus kuniei
TCTCTCTCTCTCTCTCTCTCTCTCTCTCTTTCTCTCTCTCACACACACACACACATGCACACAATAAACACAGCAAACTCTGGCTCACAAGCTCTTACATGCTTTGATCCAAGTGTAGTTCTTATGAACTCATTGACCTTTATAGTGAATTTACTTCACTATCGGCTTACCGATCAAGACGTGCTGGATAGAATCGATGATGCTGGGAAAGGGACAGCACAGCCTACAATTAAACAACTGTAGGCCTTCTGTTTTTATGTAAACTTGTCAAAATCAAACCAAGTAAATCCATATTTAATACTGTCACATTTAACAAAAAGAAAAAAGTCTATACATAATTTTCTTTCAGCAATTCATATACAATTTAAATAAAAGTTTGCTGTTCAGTTTATTTTTGTAGTTAGGTGACAAATTTCTCAATGTCAATATGCCTACCTGTTTTGTAACTCATTCCCTATTAGTCTTCAGAGTGGGATACTTGTTTTAAGGCTAAAAGTTATTAAATTGTAAATTATATAGCAATGGGGAAGTTTTACTTCTATTATTATCTTAAAGGAATTATTTGAATGTGACTGATGACTGCCACCTTTAAATGTTAAGATCTCATACAAACCCTGAATAACCACATAAAACATACCGGTAGCTGAGAAGTGATAAATTTTACCATGCCATATTATATATTAATAATGGAAGAAAAATTTCATAATAATAAAATAAATGAATGCATTTTTACCTCAAATCTTTGTTCTTAAAACCAATGGTCAATAATACAAGGATGTTCATATTTGAAATAGTGTTGAATTGGATATATAAGAAAGGAAAATAACAAGCATATAATGCGCAAATAGTGCATTAAATTATTTCATGGGTCATCATCATCCCGTGTCTTGCTGATAAGCGCTGATGATCATGTCCTTCCACACTTCTCGATCAGAGTTTACTCTTATCCTGTTGTTGACGTGGATAAAGCTGCCTAAATCAAAGGTACTCATTTCAGTGTGCTAATTCCAATCTGTTTTGTTTTAATTGTTACTATTAGGATATCATGAATGATCTTTTATTCACACATTTTGGTTGGTAATGCACTTACTGTGACTGTGACATACATTCATCAAGGCTTTTCTCAGTAAGTGTTGTCAAATTGTAATGTTATGTTAACATGCCTCAATTTTTTTTTTGTACCAGGATATTTATACAAAGAGTATATTAATGTGAATATGTAAGTATAAAACCTGTGTATGAGTTATTGCATTGTGAAGGCAAGCAAATTAATTGTCATGTACAGATCTAGATTTTGCTTTTTTTTCCCCCTTAACTTTTGTCATACATCTAAAAGCCAAATTGCTTCTTTTCTTTTTTTTTTTTAGTTGGCTTAAAAATTATCAGCTTGATTTGAATGGGTGGAATGTTTGCCTTATCAGGGTTAATAGGTGCCTCAGAAAAGAATGTCTACAGTTATAAGAAGGAAAGACTAGTTTGAAAGGAGGATATCACAACCTCATAACAATAGTATTTCTTAGCACTTGCACAGCACATTGTATGTAGTTCAAACTGTCCTACAGACAGCCAACACATGTTTCTGACAGTTCAAAACATTGTTTCCTTGGATTCAAGTTATTCCTTAACAGGTTCTACTTCTAACATATATATGCTATGGACATATCATTCCATACCAGATTCTTTTCAGGTCAGTACAGCGGAGGTTGCCTATAACGAGGTCGGTAATAAGTCCGCTGTAACGAGGTTGATGCAATCCTCATTTAATTTCCTTACCGTATTTATACAGCCTACTTTGTAATCATGATCACCAATAATGAGGTCCTACTTACGGAAAGGTCGCCTATAACGATGTTGGCCAGAAGACGTATGAGTGGCATAAATAATGCCACCCCAAACATCAATACATTATATCGATACCTACATCACATACATAATGCAGAGATGCCAACCTGTTCGTAGGAAAAGAGTAATGAATTTTCCAAAAATGTGTATTTTCGTGAGAAAATGTGTACCAGTATAATTTTTAGTCCAACAATTATAATTATAAGTCCAACAAATAAAAACAGCTTAAAATAGCATTGATTATGATGACTATCAAATTAGGACTATATAGTATAAAATGCTGTTTCAACAAAAATGTAAGCTATATATCGGGTGGGCAAAAAAAAACTTCCTGTACTTCATCTCATTATCTAAAAATTGACAAAATAAATCGCTATTAAACTTTCACCATATATACATCAATTAAATTAAAGTAGACCTGGAAAGTTTCATGGATGTAAATAATTTAGTTTTTAAGTTCTAAGGAAAAATGTAAGCAGTGATCAAAATCACCAATATCAAAACCTGACTGCAAAATCTTCAATTAACGTTTATACTTTAAATTGATCAGTTAAGCCCCCGCGCTGCATGATAACATGCCTAAAAATGTCTTATTCTCTTTTTCTGATCTAGATCTAGATTTACAAATCTGTTTTCAAAGGACATGTAATATTTTCATTACATTCAGAAATTTTTGCTTTGAGTTGATCTGTAGTAAACGGCTCTGCACAGTCTTTCTTTTCTTCGAATAGAGATTTGATAATTTATTCATTCTCTCCAAAGGTAAAACCAATATTGAATAATTATAAGATTGAGATTTAGATCTAGATCTACATTAGCTCTAGAATCATACATCAAGACTATTTAAATACAATCTACGCCTGAAACGAAGTTTAGATCCAAATTTCATCAAATGATAGGAGTCTTTGTATTGCGGATTTTTACACATTTGTTTTTTTGTTTTGTTTTCTATAGGTAATATCACTATAAATAGCACAGTTTTTTAAAGTAATAATGCAAAAGTTTGAGATAATAACAATTCTAAGCCTAAGAAAATGTTTGAACAATCATAGCACTAGACCTGTCTGCTGATACAAAACATGTATCGTCGCGAAGAAGTCATGAAAAAATACTCTCGAGAATAATCTCGAACAAGACCTGTGTAAAAGTGTGATATTTGCCACATGGAGGTGGTTGTCTTATATTATTATAACCTGTAGGAATTTCTTTTTATCACAATAAAATTTCAATACTTACACAAAATTATTTGTATTTGACTGTGTCAAAGTTTGAAAGCGACTACTTAAATAAGAAGAATGTTATAAAGCTTCAAAGTTCAGGATGGGTTTTTTTTCTCACCCGAAATAGTATACAAAATTTAAAAATACAGAGGTTCCCATTAATACCTTACCCATTCAATTGATGCAGTAAATTCAGGTGTTCATCATGCGTCTTAATAACTATTCCATCAGGGCTATCATATCAATCAGGACTTGTCATAGTCATAGAAAAGTCAAATATCCATCCACAGAAAGGGAATAAAAAGCCTTGCAACATCATTGATTCACTTTAAATATACATCACACGTTCAGGTCCCCCAACACACAAAAATCTTACAGAATGGAAACAAGAACTACTACTAGGACTATATACACTAAGAACTATTTACATTTTTCACAGTTTGGTAGTCACTACTGTTCATTCCAGGCCTAACTGTCTTTGAAGTTGAGCCCTTCAACAGCAGTAACTCTTCATTGGAAAACATCTGGCTCAGAGGACCACCATCCACATGCTTCAGGATCATGAGAGCCCCCAGTGTCTCTGCCCCTTAATTGGCCTAAAATCGGTCCTGTTCTTTCGTATAGCCTACATGAAAAAACACGCTCACAGTGAGCAGAACCATGAGGTATGGTGAGCAGCCCAAGGAGAAAGATGCATGCAGGCTTCATGCACTTATTTTCCTTCCATAACTTTCCCCAGATTTGGTCATCTCTGTCACTTTGAGACAAGTCAATGGGGGAAATTTGGATGTCAACAAAAGAATTGATGACTTCATCTTCAGTGTATCCCTGAAGCAGCTGTACATATTTTCACATGAATCTTTTTATTTGAGACATTGATGAGTCTGAGGACAAAAGTTTGGGGTCAGTGACTTACAAGTCCATGAGTGTTTGGTCCTTGAATGGCAAATTGTCTACGAGATAGGTGGCCACCTTCTTGTAATACTGAATGACATCACCATAAAAGTCATTCATTTTATCGCTTGCGAGATTCTTTCTGCAGCAGCCTGAGCAATGAGAATTTCCTTATGACTCCTTATCTTATAAGTGACATGAACTCAAAGTCCAAAACATATTTGTTTCAAACCTCAGTCAGCAGGTTTGAAAAATTGCTTTAAAATATTTTTCAAAAGAAGCAACACTGAGTCATGAAGTTTGGCAAACTGTGGAGCACTGTTTTGGTTCAGTCAGAAAATGTTCAAAGGGTGAAGTTGCATACTTAAGAAAAAGAGTATACAGTTTGGCTGTGCTGGAGGTCAGTTTGTCAGATATGATTTAAATTTTGAAGAAGTATGTGATCTAGATTAGATCGACTCCACAATACAACACAACACATAGGAAATCTAGATTCTAGATCTTTAAACTAGAATTTGTTCCAATTCCAAGTGGGCAAAGAAAAGTTGAGAAAGGCGACACTTTTAAGCGATAAAAGACATCTCTCTCTGTCTCTCTCCCTTCTCTAAAGATCCAAGTCGAGACATTAAAATTCAGAATGAACATTGAAAACAAAGGATTTATAGGACGTAGTGAATTTCCCGCAAATGGCGAGCAAAGAAAGGGCTAAGCTGTCCATTGTTGACTTTTGAGTAGGGTCTTCTACGAGTAGGTTTACTATTGTGTGCGACTTTGGAATCGATATGGATTTAAATACAAATGGGCCTAGTAGGCTAGAAAAGGATTGGGGACGATTACGTTCAATATCCAAGCACAGGGCCGATTATGTTCAGTAGCCGAGCACAGGGCCGATTACTTTCAACATCCGAGCACACTAGGCCTAAAAGCCCAGTGAGTCTTGCACCCAGCTGACTCGCAAAGCTAAGCTGATCAGAAACCTTTGGCCGCCGATAATTTCGTATGTTTAGCTCGTCAGGCATGTTTTTCGTACTGGTGAGCAAATTGTGTATAAAATTTGTAATTTTCGTATAGGTTGGCATCTCTGGTAATATAAGATAACCATACACCATAGTACATAATGTAATGAGTAATGCCCTTCATGTCAGATGTCAGCTCAATCACCCTCCCCCATTATTTCCATTGCCTGCAGTTGTAGAGAAGTGGGGGTGTTGATTGAAAGGGGCTTATTCGTTGCTGATGTGATTAAGCGGGCCATAGGGGATGGACGAAGTGGGCTATACAAGACATACATGTCGCTGGCACTGAGTAAAGTCATGGTGGTGACATGCTTTGCTACAGGCTGTGTGTTGTCTGTCTGCAATCTAACATCCTTTTCTTTCTCAGCATTCCATGCCATCGCATCACTTTAATTACAAGTCCTCGTTATTTTGTTCCGTACGAGTCCTCGTTATTTTGCTCCATTTTCTAGATCTGTTCTCATCAGTTTTATCATCAACGGCAGCTTTCACTTTTTATCTGTTTTGTAACTGGCTTACTCTTGAAATCAATTACAATGGCATCCACATCAGTGACTTCTCTTGTAAGACACTGCCCTATGGCTATGATCACAAAAATGAGAATCATCTATAATGAGGTAATCACGTCAGTCCCAACAACCTCGTTATAAGCGATGTCCACTGTACATCACAGCTTTGTCGTCAAAAGTAATCTCCAAATAAAGAAATTACTTTCCCAAACAAATGACGGTTTCTTTGAGTTTGAGATTTCTCCTTTCTCAGACTCTTTTGGCAGTCAGATAATACTCAGAAACAAACTCAATAGGCTTGTGTGATAACCAGTGTAAGTTGCTTTTAACTCAGGTGTTAAGTTTTAAATGCTAGATACGGGAGTGAACTTGCTGATGGAAAGTTATATACCGGTTCTAAGTGTTTCTTTATTGTATGTTTTAAGTTGCATTACTGTCAATGTTATTGAGTTAATATATGCGTCTGATGCTTGAATTAATTTTGAATGGTCTAAGATCTACAATACTATTATCATCCCAACAACCAAAGGAAAGAGAGATGCCGAATATTGGATAAAATGTTGTCAGGGGACATGGAATGCATTCCTCGTGTACTTTCATTGATAAGCTGTGATAAGTTGTAGAAAACGAAAAAAGACACAAAAAAAGAAAGAAAAATCAAATTTTTGTTGTTACAATTATTTCCAGTATTGTTTTTTTTCTGGGACAGTTCAATTAAAATCTTGTCCTCTGAACCATTGAAATTTGAAATCCCTGATTTTTCTCTGTATATTACTTTACATTTTACACGCATGAATACATATGTACATGTTGCAATCTGATGAAATGAAATCATTTGAAATTTTTGTCAATATTCTCTTTTCTGAAAGAAAGCAGTATATTTCTTTGTTTAGAAAAGTATAAATGTGTACATTTGTCACAAGTACCTAACAGTAACAGATAGTCCTGTTTTGAATCTTCTCTGTGGATAAAAATAAAAAATGTCATTGGTAAGCAGTGGTGAGCACAGTCACACCATGGATATGTGCACTATATAGATGCCATCTTTAAATTTTGTGGAAATATTGAAAAAAGACAACTTGAAACTAAACGTTAATAAGGATAGTTCCAAAGTACATACTATGTATGTATCAGGTACGAACTAACAAAGGTGGGAGAGCTACTGTTGAGCATATCAAAATATCAAAAGGCTGGCCCTATTGGCTCTTGTAGTACACATAGGCTCCATGTACCATATTGGTACTCCAAATGAAATACATACAAATGTACACGTTAACTCCAATGACCCACTCAAGTAGCCAACATCCCAGACGATCAAATTTAGGGTCCTTTTAGCTGTTGTTTTTTTTTTCCTGGAGAGATCTGATGTAAAGTATACACATTTAAATGGCTCTGTAGTATTAGGAGGCTTTGTTAACACAGGGGGTGACTTTGATTTTAGGTTGGGGGTGGAGAGATGGTGGTATGGTGAAAAGGGGAATTCTGAAAATGCTACATCGATACAGCAAATTTACTGGTACTCCATTGAGAATCTACATTCTGGTAGACCCCAAATAGTAAAAATGAAGATTGCAATTGCCAATGATTGGAGTGGGAGATGAAAGAATTTGGGTTCGATTAGTTCTCTATTTTACAATCCTGGAACATGTATCTAGACGTAGATTTTATATGAATTATAATTACAATTTTCACCAGTAACGGTTTCAGAAGGCAACTTCTTTTACAACCATTGTGACTTAGTACATAACATAGAACTGAGCAGGCAAAATGATGTAACTAGATCTAGAACTAGAACATAAGGCCTGATGGCTGACTATATCCACATGTTAATATGTAGAAATAGAAACCTGCGATTGTCTGGTGCATTGGTGTAAATTTCAAATGTAGGGATGACGATACATATCGGCCTACAAATAATATTGCAGTCTGAGCCTTCAATGATTATGGTAATGGCTATAAGAGTGCCAACAGAATGCAGCCCACTTGTATTGCTACGAATATTGGACGAAATATGTTACAAAATACTTTTTATGTAAATGAGAAAGAAAGGCAAATCTCTCTTTCTCTCTCTCTTTGATGTCAGAACTATTATAATCCAGTCCTGTCTGTGCCAGTACATTATTACAAAGAATTCATGTGTTGGTGGCATAGTAAACCAAAGGCTATCGTTTTGCTGTGCAGTGATGGGGTAGGCCTAAAGAAGGACATCTTATTCCGACAAAGATGACAAAGAATGGCTTTAGGCTAGGTACGGCCAAGTCTTAGGCCAAGGCCTTAAGATTGTTATGTCCGAATGCCGTGCCTCGAAGATTGTGTGGCGAAGAGGTCTGAATGTTGCGCATGTGCACGCAAATAAGTAATCCCACTGGGAGTACCAATTGGGCCCAGACCCTATGTGTACTCAGTACACATAGACGCTCCCCAATATCAAAATGCACCAAAATTGTTGCATTAATCACTGGATAGAACATATGAAGTTTCAGATCTCTTTGAATCAAATTGTTAGTCTTTATTGATTAACTGTTGTCCGACTAAACTAACAAAACATGGAACATCAAGGCTTCTGACCTGTTGTCCCAGTAACACAACGATTTGTATCATATAGGCCTATTTCCTTATTTACTACTATTTCTAGGTAGGTTATGTCAGTTTTAGTGAAACCACAGCAATAGAAAAGAATAAGCAAATAATACTAAGACCACATGTCACATTATTATTATTATAGGTTTATTCATTTAAATTGATCTTACAAACGCATTAAATAAAAATTATGAGCCTGGCTTCACAAATGTATCAGAAAATGGTGAATGAAATGAAATGCTGGAGAAAAAAAAATACAAAACACAACTTATTTACATCAATATATGCCAAGTAGTTTCATAACCACAAAACGCTTAGGACACAAGTAAATTAAAAAAGAGACATCTAAACTTCATCAGTTATCCAGAACATCCTCTGCAACCACAATGGACACACTCAACAATCTTGCCCTGTAGAAAGAAGAAAAACAGAATGAGAGATAATACATCCAACAAATTTATAAAATGCACTCAAAATAAAACTATTCAATTCAGAATATGAAAACTGTAACTGTAAATGAATGCATCGCCATAGATCTATATATGTTCGTCATATATTAGAACCAGAATGCAACAACAGTGATAATTACTGAGAATACCTATAAATGGACCCCAAATCAGTTTTTGTATGAAAGTTTAAAACTAACTTGTCTTTGAAGGCTCTAGTGGTATTAAGCTGGACATATCTGCCCCCCGATGGCAGACCAACGAATCTGAACGTTTTGTGTTTTTGAGATAAATGCAAAAAAACTCTTGATTATCAAATGATTTTACTTTTTGTCTGAATAATGCATAGTAAGTTATGTTTAACTATATACTTTTGTTTGTTCTAGATGTATACAATTTCTAGTAGTCAATTTATGAAAACAAAATAAAAACTGGTATTTGTCAGATACGTCGGTCTGCCATTGGGAGGTAGATATGGTAAACCCTTATCATGCAACCATTCTTGTTACACTGTTAAATTCCATCAAGAATAAAAGGCTTTCATGACAAAAAAAAAGTCATGGGAAGTCTTTGCACCACTCATGACTCATTCCCATAGGTTTATAGTAAATACATCCTGATGTAGGATTGCAACCCAAAAGTTAGTTTGAAAATATTAGTCGCCCAATTGCCTATTTATGACTTTTTAATAAGAGTAAGTTAATACCAACAAAGTTTTGTACAACAGGCTTACAGTACATGAAAATACAATGCACAGGTCTACTGTATGATACAGTAGAACATGAAAGTAACGAGCTCGGAAATAGCGAGTAAAATCTAAATCCCCGTTTTTTCCCCTTATTTGAATCAATAAAATTAGCATGAAAGTAGAGTATGAAAGAAAGGTCAACTCAGAAATAGCGAGTATTTCCTCCCCCAGCCTAGGACTACAGAGGTTTAAAAAGTCAGAGAAATAGACTAAATTTGCTTCTTTTCTTATCTCTTCTTTTTCATTGAAACGATTATAATCCCTGGGCATCACAATGGGCCTCACTTAGCCGCGTCACTTGGTGAAAGAGGGAAGTGGAATCAGGAGGGGTGGGGGCGGGAAGGCCATTGCAGTCGGAGTGTTGTGTACATGCAGTGTAGGCTGGCTTCGACTCACACACGGGGAAAGTGATACCTGTAGGCCTACTGTGTATCCATGTCGCAAAATCTAGATCTTGCCTACCATAGCCCAGCCATCCCTAGCCTGACACATATTCACATACAGTCTTACTGAGATGAATGTTATGTGATCTCAGCATTGCACCTGCACACATCAAACATGAACACGCATCGTGTGTACAAACACACATGAACACAAATGTCTAGTCGCCAAACTTTTCCTACTTCTTTTCCTTCCTTTTGACTAATATTGTCTTCGTCCAGTGCACATTGTTGATATTCTAGCCTAGCCTATTCATTGTTTCCTTTGCAATTATGGCCAATAATATTCAAACTTTTTCTTCAAGCTACTGAGTAACCTTTCATGACTATTTTAGTTTAGGTTGCTCGGGAATAGCGAGTAACTACGGTTGGACCTGTCAAACTCATATTTCCGAGTTCTACTGTACTTGGGATGTAGATTTTGATACTATCTGGATTTAGATTTTGTGCCTATGCGATAGATCCACTTAACTACAGTTGATTATTGCTCAATGGCAGTCGGAGGATATGGGTCATTAGCGTAACTAAATCCGGATGCGTGAGATGGAGCTAGGTTCCTTGATGCTGGATAGTGATAGGTGGAACTTGTAAGGGGAGGGTTATGCAAGTTATAGTAATATGATAGGCATAGAATGCACTCTCCAATCACCATTGTCTAGAAGGTAAGGAGAAATAATATATTTGAAAGCTTCAATTCTTCCAACTCCACCTCCTGCTTCATGCAACGAAATATTAACCAGAGACCTGCCCAGTGATTTCTATCCTTTAGATAGATCTACTGAATAAAGATCATCTAGATTCTTTAGTCTTGAAACCTAAAGAAGTAGACTTCTCTTAACCAGTTTCACAGTCTAAAAATAAAAGTAAAGTTAGTCCCGTACCCATGACTGAGTATAGGGGAATTAGGGGTAGAGCCCTGATTATACTAGGCATACAGCATAATGTGGTAGTTTGCCATTGCTTTCTTTCTTCTTTCTTTCATTAAGGTGATAGTGCAGAAGAATTTTGGCACCTTTCAACCAATGGGGTTATATCGGTGCCTTTCTTGAGGATTGAACTGTGTTCTTCTGTCTGACTTCTGGGCTGTTTCCCTGAGATTAGGGGTCGTTTTACGTTGGCCCGTTGT
>JAOYNN010194556.1:0-10818 GCA_025770095.1 Goniobranchus kuniei
AGAAGAAGAAGAAGAAGAAGAAGAAGAAGAAGAAGAAGAAGAAGAAGAAGAAGAAGAAGAAGAAGAAGAAGATAGTAAGATAAGATAAGACAAAATAAACTTTATTGATCCCAAAAAGGATAATTCTTGGATTTATGTTATGAGCGGGTCGAACACATGGTAGCATAAAAAAACAAGGTGGATGCATTGACCAGAGTCAGGAAGGAGTGAAAGGAATGGGTCAAGGCTAGGAGATGCTGTGAGTTTGGGCTGTATAGCGGTGGGTTATTCTCTTAAGGGCTCCACGATCATCATCATTTCGGGGTGGAAAGGTCTTGGTTTCTGCAACAAAAAGTAGACCCGAGCATCATGAAAGAGCAGATGAAGGCTGTGGTGAAAAATTGAACAGTGCAAATCCATCGATCCCTCACCGATTAGGCACACAGTTGGGGAGTTGGGTGTAGACAAAAATTGAGAGCGTCTGGCAACTGATGTTACCCATTATCACGGGATGCCTTATTTGAGAATGGTGGACTGCTGCCCTGGCAGATTTGCAATTTGGTGACAGTTGAAGAAAGAACAGACAGAGCAGATGATTCTTGAGTTGGCGCAAGTATTTTAAGAATGAGGTCCAGTTACTCAAATGTTAATGGACAATGCTTTGACCTTCAAGTCGAAGGCTTTTATGAACTTCCTTGCAGGGTGGAATGTGCAACTTTTCTTCAGAGCGGCCTACCAACCAGGTGGAAACGGCATCGTAGAAAGGAACCATCGTACTATCAAAGCGATAGCAGTGTGGAAACCTGTTGCCTGTGGATGCAGCTTTTTACTACAACTGTTCTCCAAGATATGGACAAGAAGAGACTTCTGTGGAGACTTCTAGTTATGAGATATGAGTGGAGGTTACCACTAGTTGTTCCGGAAGAACATAAGGAAGGGCTATCTGCTACAGTAAATGTAGGTGATGAAGTATGGGTTAAACCACCTGAAGCCAAATGTACAACTGGATGGAATCGACGAGTTTGACAGGGACCAACTCTGCCAATAACATTGAGATCGACCATATGCCTCGACATATACTGGACGTGAGAGTAGCAGGGGACCATGACCAGACTGGCAGTGCAAGGTGAAGTTCAGGAGGTGCAACCACAGCAGAAGCTGAACGCCAGTATCCAAAGTGACACTGGCAGGCGCCAGTCTGGCACGGGGATTATGTGCTGGAATAATTTTAGAGTGGGCTGTTCATCTAGGATGACCGTACATATTTTGGAGAAACATGTGCTTATTCATAGGCCAGATGTGCCTATGGTTTTGGTTGCGTGACAGAAAGTCTGACTCTTATTACTTGTTTACCACTATTATTGGATGCTTTTTATGCATTTAATGTGGTTGATTTAAGTTTGATTTAACTGTAAATCAAGGGGGCATTTTATCAGTGGGTCGAACAGAGTTGCGGGCCCCTACATTACTAGGGGGCGCTGAAAGTATGCATATATATAGAAGAACGGAACTGAGAGCTTTGCCTTGCCATGCTGCTATCATAAGGGGTGTTCTGCCTATCTGCGGCTGTGATCTCGGAGGGCCCAAAGAGTGAATCTGTTGGTCAGTGTGGCCTTACTGCCCATAATTCTACATTATAGATCTAGACCCCTTTTATTTTTATCAACAGAAGGTGAGTACAATGTCTCGTATTATTCATCAAATTCCATCATGCCTTCCACAACAATCATAATAAAGATAATTCAATAACTTTCATCCAAAACAAACCAATACAATAATTTCTATACAAACACAATGCATACAAACACTCTCACATTTGCAGAAGCAAACTACATAATCATTGTTGTATATTATGTTACATTGTATTCATGACAAACTTAATATAACAAACTAGTCCTATGTTTTACAACATTTAATATGGGTATATCACATGATATGATACATGACATGGAATGAGAAATTTTGTGTTGTGGCATCATGCAGGTGCTCCGCCCTTAAAATCTGTGATGCTGCTCACAGCGTCATTTTGCCTTCTGAACGCTTAGTTCTCAGCTCAATCGCCAACCGTTAAGCGATAAATCAGCGGTAATTGTCTGTCAGTGTGTAACCCAATACAGGGTTGGGTGGTGAAAAGGTAGAATGCAGCCCACTGCGCGTCGACTGCATTCCATGCAAATTTTACTTTTTCCACGCCTAATAACTCTGATATTACTAATTCCCCCTACTTTCTTCTAACCTCAGCTGATTAGTCAACTCTTCATCTGTACATCAGTGAAATTTTTATTTTGGTATCATTATTCTTTCTTGTGTTATCTTTACATTTTGGAGAGATGATATTTTCGTATTCAACCTAATATCGTGAAGTAATTGATTTTATTCAATATTTATTATTTTAAAATCCATCCACCCTATAAATGTTTTTTCGGTAATTAAAAACAAAACACACATTCTGCTCGGATCTTGACTAAATATGAGGTCGCTCTTTTCAAAAATGCAATCAGATTTTTTGTGCGATCAATGCTGAAAAAGATATTGGAAGTGAAATTATTGACTTGCTGAGCCCTGTGACGTCATTAACGCCTCGCCCACACGTCCCGACAGTCGGTGAGAGACGACGTTCCGAACTCACAGCCAAAAAATCCAACATGTTGAGACCTCCGCTTCGGAGTGACAGTTGTCGCTTCGGAACGACGGTTTTAACTTGAGTCCATCGGTTTTCCATCCACATCTTCGTTCCAAACGGGCGCATCGTACTATTTCGTACCCTTCGCTCCGAAACGACGTTTCGGAACGATAATGTGGGTGGCCGTTTTTGGCACATAACATAATTTTTCCATTAAAAAACAGACCTCTGAGTGGCCAGTTCAAAATCGGGAATTTTGTCTAAGTGTCCGTTTCGATGATTGAAAATCCCTCCCAATCCACAATAAATTGTTGTTAATTCTTAAAAAAAAACAAAAAAAAACAAACAATAAAAAAACAAACAAACTCATAACATTGATGAATGGGACATTGCATTGTCCGTTACAATACATGGAATAACAGGAGGGCCTAATGTGTCCGGTGTATGTTAAGGGTAGGCTAAGCCATTGCACTAACACAATGGAGACAGCATCCATGTAGTTCTCACCCGTTTCCATTGGCTGAAACTTTGTTTGACATTACAGGTCTACATAAATTTAGCCAATCGCCTCTTTCTACCCGTAGTGCTGCCCCTTCCCTCTCTTTCTTCATCCTTTCTTGCATTGAAAGAATTTCAAGTACATCGTCTTCAGTTGTCCAGATGTCTTAGCCTGTCTGGCTGAGTTCTCTTTCAACGGACTGGTGCTAAGTGACCACATGGCCGTGATTGGATATGCAGATAAGGATTAAGGTGAAGAGAAGAGTTTATTGCTGGTTACCTAATAAGACTCTGAGACTGCCTCTTTCCTTGGTCTCAATTTATGGCACCTACGTCCTTTCAAATAAACTTGTAAATGCCCTTCTTTCCTTTCTTTTCTTTCTCATGCACGTAAATGTGGAGTAAAAATGATTGGCTTCGTATGTATCCTCCACAAACCAGATTATCTTCCTGAAAATCAACTTTGCCTATGTGTCAATTTTAGCTGATTCCGGCATACCAGACAAATAGCCAATCACCACTGTAGTTCAATTAAAAGAGAGAACAGAGGTAGCAGAACTAGATTTTCTTCAGAGGAAAAAAATTGTTGTCAAATAGGAAATACAGCATTTAAGATGAACAATTTCATGCAATATGCTTAATACATATGCTGATAATTTAAGACAATTCAATAAAGACAAAGCAAACCCTAATCAACGGTGGTTGTGGAACATTGAACTATTCACTGCTACAGCAATCAAGGATTTTCTGTCGTCCTCTATTTACTAAAGACATGAAAGTATGATGATGTCTATCAATGTCTGTATCAATGACCAATTTTATGATGAACTATTAGTACCTAATGTTGAGAAAAAGCATTGAGATATATGAAAATGAAAATTTTGACCTAGATTCTCTGAGAGGCATCGTGATAATTTCGGACAGATGGTGGGGTACTGAATAGCAGGTGTTGTTGTATAAGGGAAATTTTTCAAAAATTTGCCTCATGCTTATCCTAGACTTCTTTTCTTACTTTACCCCGAAGGCTGAGGCTTGCAGATCTGTTGGTCAGGCAATGAAGAAATGTCCCAATGGATTTTTTGCTGAAATCAAATATGATGGAGAGAGAGTGCAAGTGCACAAGAAAGGGGGAGAATTCCGTTATTACAGTCGCTCATTGAAGCCAGTGATGGATCACAAGGCAAGAATTATCTCATTTGTTTGATTTTAAGCCAGCTTTTTAGTCCTGAAAAGTTTACCAGTGCTGTATTTAGTCTATAATATCCAATTATTTTCATTGTCTTTGAAAACATTGGTTAAAGAGTCATTGCTGTGCCTGTCAAAGTGGATAAGCAAACCTGCCAGGCATCCCACTTTAACCAGGATAATGTCTTGATTTAATACCAACCTTGGTCACATAATAATCTTTGTACAGACTTTTTTTTATCTTCTAACCCCACTGAGTTGGACACTCTTAGAATTGAGTTGTTTTTTTAAGCCTTTTTAATAATTGTTTAAGGTCTAAGTCTAGATTTTTGTTCGGAAGTCCAAACTTTTCTAGTCTTTGCTTCCCATCTTCCCACTTTCAAAACCCAAATGGTCAGCTGTGGATCTGCTTTGACTAAGTATATAATGTTTTTAGATTAAACATACTGCACATGGCCATATTTTTTGTAATCAAATATTTACTGCTTTGTCAAACACAAAATATTGTTCAGGGGTAAACTAAAATCATCTTCAAATGATCATCAAATATTGCATTATTGATGAAATGTACTCTTATGAGTCATGTATTGTAAACAAGTGTTTTCCTTCAGGTCCGTCACTTTAAAGAGTATATTCCCAAAGCCTTTCCAACGGGTAATGATCTCATTCTTGATGCAGAAGTTTTGTTGATGGATACAAAGACAGGGAATCCCCTACCATTTGGCACCTTGGGTGTCCACAAGGTAAATTCACATCATACCTCATGTAAAACCATATTATAGAGGCTACCCATCTGCTTTTCATGAAATCATTCCACAAAACTGATATATCTTCTGCACTCCTGCACTAAAATCTGATATTCCGCATTTTTACTTTGTGCAATCACTGAAATTACACATTAGTAATTGACCATTCTATTTCATCATTATGTGGTCTTGTCTGTCAACTGCTGAATTTTACATTATCGCATGGTTACCCTTGTAGTCTTTTGGTATGGAAGCAGAACAACTTCTGAGTCATTGTTTTGTTTCTTCTTTCAAATTGGCCGGCCTTTTTTGTCTCAAGTAATTTATCAATTGTTGTTATCATTTTTGATCCGAGACAATGACCTGTTGTGCATTTGGTAGTTTTTATTAGTGATTTCTTTTATTTCTTATGATGTTGATAGATACAATGACACCTCTGTTATTGGACCCCGGGGAATTGGGAAAACCCAAGAAATCTGGACAAAATTTTAGGGAACACAATTTTTTTCTTTATCATTTATACCCTTAATTCTGACAAAGTAATTGGGAAAGAGTCCCCAACAAATGGGGACGATTTTAGCAATTGTTTTTTTTTTTATTTGAAAGAAATTTCTTTAATTTTAAAGTATAATATTTCATTTTTTCGCCACAGTGGCTCACCTTAAACATGAATAAGACTGTCTGTTATTATGAGACAACGAAATGAACAAAGAAACATGTCCTGACACTGACAAATCAAGAAGGTGCTATGCCAACACCTAGACTAATTTAACAGACCCTTGCAATGAGTGAGGGCTGGCTTGTTTTATGAAGCAATGAGACGATCTAAGAAAATGAGTTCAGCAAAGATATCTTCAAACAGATAATAAAGCTGCATCATGAAGTCTTTCATTTGCCATGTTGCAATCATTTGCCGATCTCTGTGATTGACAGGTGGTTTCAACCAGTATGTGACCTGCATTTTTATGACCAACTCTCACAAGGTTTTAAAGTCCGCCATGTTTTCCTGGTCAATGGTTAAAATGAATGTTTGGGTCGGAGCAACAGAATTATTATACCTCAACAGACCAATTAAGATGTGTATTCATTGGCTCACATACAGTGATGATGCTTCCATAAGTCTGAGCTTCACATTGCAAAGCAATAAGTCAACTGGACATTTATGCAAATGAAGTGCGCAATAACTGTCACAAGTTCCGATGGCTGTTATCGCTTCATCTTCTTTGAAAACCCAAAATACCATTCTCCCCAGGAAATGGGAAAACCCAGGACAGGAAATTGGGACGATTTTTCAATCTCCCAGAGGTGTCCGAATAACAGAGGTCCTACTGTATTAATTGTGTAAACTTCAGTCCTGCCTCCTGCACAAAAGAAACAACAGGTGGATAAAAAATTTGCAAGATGTTTCTTGTGTGAATGTGATTTTACTATTAAATTTGGTGGTGCATTGGAGGATGGTATGTTGATCTGCTTTTTGGCTTAAGGTTACTCTTTTTCACTGCTCGATTCCTCTGAAAGTTTGTGGGGGGTAGGAGCCCTGATATTATAATATATCCTGTTTTTGTCCCATGTATGTCTGCTTTACTGGCAGCTTTCACCAAGAATGAAATATCTGCAATTCAAAAGCAATTGGGATGCATTTTTTGCCTGGATCTACTAAGATTTACAGGCTTTATAATTTTTGAATAAAATACATCCTGTTTAAAACCAACCCTAAAGATAGATCTTTAATGCAGAGGCCTTATTAGAATGAATACAGCTTTTTAATCAGTGCGAGCTGATGCGAGCAAAGTTTTGTGCAATACAATATATGAAAATATTGCATAGTGCTGTAGACTTTATATCAGTGTAACTATATATCTAGACGCAGTATGATAGGTCTACTGACCCACTGTTTGACTTTTGCCTAATGAGGAACAGATCTTGGGAGGATCTGGGTAATTAGCGTACAAACCTGGGGATGCAAATTATAGAACTGGGCACTCCTTATGGCAGGTGGCAGTGGTAAGGGGAATGTACTCTCCTGTTAGCATTGTCACGAAGGGAGGAGGAAATACATTTAAAGCTTCAACCTTCTCCATCCTACCTCCTGGCTTCCATCACCATCCACTAAGCATGCAAAAAGTCTGCTTAATGGTATCTTTTGTTATGAATAATAACTTAGCAAAACTCCCTAGTTGAAGCCATTGGTCTTATCCATCAATGGTATCTCATACACACAACACCCGTTTAAATTATTTTTGGCAAACATTGAACAGAATTTATCTCAAATCTGTAGGTCATTGTGTGTTTATGCTGGATTCTTCTATTCAGCTTTGACATGTTTTGACAAGAGACTAATGTCATAGTACAAACCTTCGCCTTTATGAACAGTTGTACCTATTGCATCAGATCTATATTTTTAAAATTCAGATTCTGACCTCTAGACTTCAATCTTTTTCCATCACAATTATTTCACTTCTTTTCTTCCCATTTTAATCTCTTTTCTTGTTTTTAAAACAAATTTTTTGTCTAATATAGAAAGCAGCTTTCAAAGATGCTACAGTTTGTTTATTTGTATTTGACTGTTTGCTCATCAATGACAGCAACCTCATGGAAAAGTAAGTAACCCTTAACTTTGTATAAAAACATTGAGATTGAATGATATTTACAATAAAAGGACATTATGTAGCGCACATTCTTCTTACACAGTTTACATCAGTATCAACAGAGAGAAAGGGCAACACACTACTTAAATATGTCCCAAAATATTTAATACTTATTTGACTTTAAACCCTTCTGTCGTGGTGTCATCTGACTCTTCTGCTTGGGCTGCCTTTAGGATGTTGTCTGTTAACTCTCTCCAGTGACATCTGCTGTGTTCAATCTGGCATAGTCTTTTGAGGTCTTCCTTGTTGTTTATTTTTATGATTTGTGTGGCAGTGATCTTCTTCAAATCCTGTCTGTCTGCTGTTATCATACATGTTGGTGGCCTGCCTCTTCTTTTTGTTTACTTAAGGTTGAAGAAACATAAATAATATCATTGAACTGTTGGCGTAATACTAGTTTTAAAATACTAGTCTGAAACCCATTCTTTGAATGGGAAAGAATGGCAAAGAGAAAGAGACCGCCTCTCCCTCTCATCAGTCTGTATTCTCATGCAAAAACAAAACGCCTAGGCTATTTATATATGTGTGCGCATTAGATAGAGATTGCGTGAGATGAAGAGGCGGTCTCTTTCTATTCCCCTTCTTCTTTCTTAAACTCTAGATCAAGATCGAGATACTGTAGGCCTATTTAGATGTAGATCTAGCTCTAGAATTTAGAACTAGACATAGATATTTAGCATCTAGATGTAGATTTATTTGTCAAAAGTTGGGAGTTTAGAATAATGATCGATGAGATATTAAATCTAGCATCAAATTTAGCTTAGATATAGAATCTAGATCTAGATTAGATTTTTAACTTTCAGGTATAGCCTGGGCATTTTGGTTTGTCCTGATGAAATCAATATCAGTGATCAAATGATAGTCGATCTTGGAGTAGCCTAACAGCCTAGAGTGGAACGCCGAAAACACACGGGAAGTTCTAGTCGAGAGCAAAAGCGAAAGTAGCATAGGTCATTTGATAGGGATACACCGGGAGAAGTAATTGCCATTGAGCTTGAAAGTTTGAAATCGCCACTCTTAAAACAATTTCATGGAACTGGCAACTCTTACAAACTTTTCACAGAGTGATGCACAACTTCAGAATTTTTCTTTTCTTTTGTGCCCAAGATCATGAAAATCTGTTCTTTATTTTTTTACCTTCTCGTGAACACAAAATGTATTAAGTTGTGTCATTTATGTATAGATGTCTTATTTACTTGTGGTTGATGATAAGGAGTTTAAGATATTTGGAGCACAGAAAGCAAAGGCACAGTCTAACATTTGCATTTTTTAATAGCTTTTAAAATTAATAGCAAAAGTAAAGAAATAAAGATGCATCACCGATTCATGTCCGTATACACTGCCGTCAGCAAAAAGAAAAGAAATATTGTGCATTTCTAAAAAGATGATGATTATTTTACAGACCAATTCGAGAAAGACGGAAAATTTTGGAAAGGAACATGACAACCGTGAAAAACAGAGTGCATCTGTCTGAAACCAAACATATTACGGTAAGATGGGATTTTAGTGTTATTTTTCTCCCTTTTTTTCACTATTATTGTAATATTTTTTTTTAATAACTGAATTAAATGTTCCTTTTTAAATATGAGTGATCACTTAAGCATTTTTCTATAAAACTTACGGAATAAGAGGTACTGATTCAATTGATTTATTCTTTTTTACCCTGGAACCACTGAGCACACCATATGGTGTTACCCTGGTCTCTACACTAGCCTGCTGAAATCACCATGGTGAATTCATTTCACCACTACGCACCATGCGCGCATCTGCCAGCCCTGTTACAAGGTCTGAAAAACCTTGAATTTGGATATTGTCTGGAAGTTGTTTTTCTTTTTCTTTTTTTTTTTTTTTACATGAACGGTCCATCTCTGTCTTCAAAGTACTCTTGAACATTTGATTAGAGGTCAGAATAATTTACATTTCATTCAAGATGGCCAAAGATGGATTTGATAACAGGCATTGTGTAGTGCTTTGGCCCACTCTTCCTCAATCCTCCTAATGATTCATACGCTTAATAGAAGGGTAGTCATAGAGGATGTACTGATTCATTCATAGCTCAGAATAAAATTCAATACATCTCTGGAGATGATCTCAAGGCTCTTGAAAAAGAAAAACGAATAGAATCGGACAGGGATATGGCAAGTAGGGAGCATTACCTGGTGAGGATCTTTAAAGTCCTGAACAACACACCTGATCTGGACATTATGCATATGCGTGTCATTACAAGTAGATGAAGACAAGAATTCACACCCGTTTACCTTCCGCATTATGCCACTCAGATACTTATATGCATATTTTATTCTCAAATTCAGACAGAAATGCTTAGGGATAATTTGATCAAATGTTTTCCAAGTGGATTCTCTTTCTATTCACCGTCATATTTTTTCATTGGAAAAAGGACAAAGCAACAAAACATCAAAGTGCATAAACAGTCTGCTTGATATCTTTTGTTATATTTCTTTTCTTTTTTTTTTTTTTCAAATTTAACACAGGTTTTCTACTCCTTTGTTCTCAGAAACCAGAGGATCTTCAAGGTTTAATGGCCAGAGTGTTTAAGGAAGGTTTGGAGGGTTTGGTACTCAAAGATGTCAATGTGAGTTCAAAGTGCAAAGAGTGAAATTGTTATTTGGCATAATTTTTGTTTTCTTCATAATTGATAACTTCAGCAAACTTTTCTTAGGAAAAATTTGACTTTCATGTTTTGTCTGCTTTCTGATCCTATGGCTAAGTACACAAAGAATGCTTCAAGATTTTTTTTTCTCAAAAATGTGAACCTTTATATAGGGCTTAATCCACTATGTGCTTGAAGCGCTGTACAAATGTTCCCTTACAGGCCTTTTCCAACCAAAAATCTCCTCAGCTCACTGTGGAGCATACAAAGGTGCAGCCATTTTACAGGCGCACTTGCTCTAGCATTCTGACAAGATCCTCCTCTGCCTATGCTGCCCCCCATAGGCAGATCGACATATCTGCATGTTTTGTTTTTTCGAGATAATTCAAAAAACGTTTGATTATCAGCCTCTTTAAAGTTACCAACTGATTTTACTTTTTGTCAGAGTGATGATCGACCATAGAAGGTGTATTTAACCATATACTTTTGTTTGTACCAGATGGGTACAGTTTCTAGCGGTCAATTTAT
>JAOYNN010194667.1:0-10818 GCA_025770095.1 Goniobranchus kuniei
TCAGGACACTGGCTTAAGTCAGAGTCAATTTCTTTAAATATTGTTTTATCCGCCATAGTAATGCAACTCAAAAGTTGCAAAATTAAAAGTAGTATATCACAAAATACTCCCTTAGTAATAAGATTCGTAGAAAGTGGAAATGAACATGCACTTTCACAAATTAAATAAAGGTAAATATAAACGCGACTTTTTGATTCAGTACAAGGCATGCTATGATTCGGCGCATGCGTACTGCTAATCTCGTTTTGAACCGGAGTCATATGGAATACATTGAATTAGAACCATTGTTTGGACAGGGAGTCAAACATTCAGGTAACTTTTGCCTTCAACGACATTGCGTATTTTTTGCAGGTTGTGGCTATTCAATGACCAAGGAAAACACAAATTTTAAGACATTGTAGCCTACCTTAATCGGGTTGTTTTGGGCTTACCAACACTTGCCCAATGATTCCTGTATTTTCTTCACTTCTTTTGTTGTAGATCGTGGCAAAAGCTGATCATGATTCCTGTATTTTCCTCAATTCTTTTGATGTAGAACGTGGCAAAAGTTGATTCCTTTCTCCAGCCCACAGCTGCCATTATTGTTGATATTGAAATAGTCTTGGAAGCTGCCAAACTAGTGGCGGCACTCCTCAAAGAGTGAGGTTTGAATCTATTGGTGTCTATACCAGCTAACTTTAAAACTTCTTTAACCACTTGCTTAATGTGTCTCGATATATTTTCTTGTATGGCTTTATATAGCTAATGAGTAACTGACACTCATCTCCGCGAATAGGTTCAGTACGCTTTAAGTATTCACGAAGTGTAGTAACAAAACAAATGGCTTTTCAGGGAAAGAAGTATAAACCAATTCCGGTTCGTGTAAATCCTTTTTGAAGTTTTTAAGATGTCCCCCAATGATATTCTCACTTTGTCCCCCATAAACGTAATATTCTTTACACTGATACTTTTGATTGTTTGTCCTCTTCGTCCCAACAGTAACAGAGCTAACGTGACAAGATTTAATCTGAGTTGTTTCAGTGACAAAAAAAAATCAGATATAAGCACCCACGTCCTCAAGACATGAAGTACAACTTCAGGATTCCATGTGACGCTATTCCTCGGTAGAGAAGGTCTTCTGTTGAAAATACCTCTCGTAAACCTATTCATCAATATTTTGTAATTCTCCGATTGCCCCATAAAATTAAGGGATGCAATGGCACTCCTTGTACAATTTATTGTACTGTATCCCAAGTTCTTGTCATAAAGATTCGTAAGAAAAGCAATTACTGTCTTGACATTTGGAAAACAAGGATTTTCGAATTCTGAGTCACAAAATATAATCCATTGCTTAATGTAAGACTCATATTGCCTAAAGGTCCCCTTTTTTTCAAGATGAGAGGATGATATCGCAAGCGTTTTCCGAAATTCCAGTGTTTTTGAGGCTTTGCCTGATAGTCTGCATGCCACTAGGTGTAGCCTGTGAAGGAGAGGATGAGTTATTGTGTCGTCAGTAGGGTGTAGTAGGAAATCCCTTTGTAAAGTAATGCGTATAGGAAAGTCAATCAGAACTCTTCCCAACAATGGGAAAAACTTTGTTTCTTCCAAAAAGGTACTTGAGGCACATTTCACCTTTATCAGTTTGTAGCTTTTGAAGTATTTCAGGGATGATACTGAATGGTGGGAAACATTAAGTGTATATCCCGTACCAATTCATATGAAATGCATTATGAACATCGCATCCGGGTCAGGCATCCAAGAGACGTGTGGATGCATTTGAAAGTTTACCCGTGAAGCAAGGAGGTCAACATGAAATGGACAAAATATATTTTATTACATATTTTAGGGTTAAGTTTCCATTGTAATTCAATTTGATATGTTCTGGACAACCTGTCGGCAATTAACTTTTCCGATCCAGCAATATGACTAGCAATTATAAAATTATTTCTATTTAAAGAATGCACCCAAATCTCCCTGGTGATTTCATTCATAAAGGTTTACAAGAACCAAATTTAGAGGTACAGCTAATTGCCACGCTAGAATCAGTGAAGCAATGAATATGTTCATTACATTTGTTTTCGAAGAAGGTAAAAAAAATAACCCAATCTTGATAGGTAGTAATTCTAGACAATTTATGTGAAAACTCTGCTCTTGTTCTGTCCACAGCCCTTTGATCTCAATTCCGTTTCATTTTACTCCAAATCCTTGTCATGAAGCATCCGAATACATTTCGGCAGAGAACGCTTTTGCGGTGATGAGTTTAGGATATCTGTCAACATTGTCTATCATTTATTCTAAATCAGCAATCGATTCTCCTGTCAAATTTACCTTTGCTTCATGATTACCTTTTGACTGAACAAGAGCTTTATTTCTCACTATTTCTAGCCTATTAAAAAACAATGGAGCAAATGTATTACCCTCAGTCATTGCAACTAATTTCCCGATTACTTCCGCCAATTCCCTTATCGTGACATGTTATTCGTGTATGAGGGCACAGCATACTGCCTTTATGTCTTTACTCTTCCTATCAGTGGGTCTTACGATCATATTCTTTGAATCAATAATGAAACCAAGGAATTCAGTTGATTGGGTTGGTTGTAGAATGGATTTATCTTGATGAATTGTGAATTCTAGTTTATCAAACAAAGATACTGACTGTTGGATATTACTTCTGCATTCCTCTAATGAGTACACCAGCATCAAGGTATCATCTAAATATCCCACGTTCATATGACCCAAGATCTAAAAAAAAAAATAGCCAATGGGGATTTAAGGAGTTTTGTAAAAATTCTTGGAGCTTCCCTGTAACCCTGGGACAAAACACAAAATTCATAGTTTCCCTTCGAAACTAAAGCGGAAAAACCGTCTACAGTTAGGTTCAATACTCACAGAAGTATCCGTCTTCTTTACGAAATTAAGAGCTATTCTCAAAGACGTTAGTTTGAATTTGATTTTTTTAATTAATCTGTTGAGAGGCTTTAAGTTTAGGATAACTCTAAAACTCCCATCCGGCTTTGGTCTGAGAAAGAAATTTGAAATGACTGATGGTCCATCGTCTACATGCTGAACTTCCTGATGATATGTTTATTTTGAAACTCTAATATCTTCTCCTTTGTTAATGCAATTTCACATTTTAAAAGTTTAGCTCTCCTTCTGGTCTTGGTAACTTTTCAAATATGATGTCTGCTGGAGCACTAACTCCCTTTACATAACCCAATATGGTTAGATCTGAAGTAAACTCGCCCCCAATATTCTAAGGAAACTCCCCCACCCCTTTTGAAATGTTCTTCGGTACTGGAAATTTTTGCGAATGTTACCTCTTTGTACGAATCATCTATTGTTTCTTGAACCCCCCTTCTTGGTTCGATTTCTTGAACTGTTGTTTCATTAATAAGTGTTGACCTGATTGTTTGAGACTGTCTCTTCCCGTGGAAAAGTCGTGACGACGATATTGCTGATGATGCTGTTGTTGGTATGGGTAGGGGCCGCCACTTTGGTTGTAAGCGTTGCGGCCACTTCTCCAGTTTTTTGAAAATTCCTCTCGAGATCTTTGCATCAATCTTTACTTTCAGATATACCATTGATTTCTTTATCAATGTGTTCTCCAAACAAAAATTCAGTGGAGTAATCATCAGAGTTGGAATCGCCTTCGATGAGCCCTTATGTCCAGCTGTTGTCTTTGGATGGGAATGTTTACACAGAGATTTGAGTGGAAGAAATCCCGATATGGTATATTTCTCAATACGCTTATCTCGGCATAGCAAGCCGATTGTAGTTTAGTAATATCTGTGACAAACCGGTCACACTCATTTGCATCTAAATCTTTCTTCTTAACATTACAGTCGTTAATCATGTCCATCAACTGTATTGAGGCTATCAGAGTTTTTGTCACAAGATTATGTGCAGACTGCAATTTTCTATCCCTGTTCCTGCATTGTCTGGGCATTTTTCTGTACACCTTTAAGTTTGTACCGGGGAACCTTAGGTTAGGCACATTGCCAGGCCTCACGTAACTCTCCTCCACTTCTCTTACCTTGTCTTTTGGAGGATAGGAACAAAATCCCTCATTCACCTCCTTAGCTAACTGAGGATCAATGTCTGTGCTTGTGGCTTCTGTTGTACCGAAAAAGCCTTTCAAATTTTCAAATCCTGTTTCCGTAATGATGGGTTCGAGCAAGATCCACCGACTTTGTTCGACCCTTTGTCCATGAGATCAGTTACTGATCTATGGTCCTAGTGCTGAGGCTCAGAGTCCAACCCTAAGTCCAGCTCTCCCTCCTCACTTTCGCTTAGGTTGAGAACATAATCACCTCTCCTTTCGCTCAACAGTATTGGAGACCGCGAACGGGACCTCTCATCGCCGCGAGTCCATTCCGAAGTTTTTGACCTAGATTCCATAACTGGGGGATGGGGTGACCTTTGATCCCGGTGTCGTAGAATATTTCGGAACCAATATAAATCAGAACCGGTTCCGAAATATCCTTCGGAACCATTCCAATTCATCCCGCACCTGGCGGTAATTTATTTCGGAACCACCAGTATATTTCGGAACCACCCACTGGACGCTTTTCCATATGAATTGCTGAGTTTCTAGACGCTTTCAAATCAGAGTTTACACTATTTATTATTAATTTATTGTTACTCATTCAATAGAGGCAGACTTTCATATGTTTGTTCTTGTGAACTACAGCCCTAGTCCGACTGCTGAAAATGGATTGTCTCGAAGGAAGCTCCAAACATTACCAAATTACATTTTACTTGTATAAAAACCAATAGATCCTGTGTCAAAGACAACATAGTTTGGCACAAAGCTTTATGTTTTCTTTTCGCACAACTTTCATATAGAAATCCAAAAATGAATGACTAGATCCAGATCAGACCATTCGTTTAGTAGAAGGGCCAAAGATCAGCCTAGCCTATGTAGTAACAATAAGAGAGTTCAATGTGCCACCCAGCAGTGCTTGGTCGGTGTGCTTAGCATGGACGACGTTAGTGTTTGTGTTCAATATAGGCCTAGAGATTGTGTATGTTTCTCAATACAATCTACCATCCATTGCAATTCTCACTTCCGTCATTAGTTCAAACAAAACCAGTAGATTGTCTCACTGCTTACACCCGATTTTTTTTATTTATATTTGTTTTTAATTTTACACTTATTTTACTTAGGCCTAGTGCTTACACTTTCCCATAACACTGACATTTTACCATAACTACCAATGTCAGAACCGTAATAAACAGAGGCCATAAGGTATTGCTATTGAGACCCATGTAGACAATGAGACGTCTTAATATGAAATGATCCAAATTGTTTTCAAAATATCGTAAAATTAACAGTTGACACAATACTAAAATGGTTTCAGATAAGGCTACTCCACAGCAAACTTCCACAAATAGATTTCTAAAAATAGGTCGTGAGGGAACACAACAGACTGTGAGGGATGTGAATAAGACTGTCTTGAAAAAATTTGACTCACTGCATTATGATCAATGTAAATAATCCAAGACTTCTTGGTAGACAACATTTCTTCACCGTCAGGAGCCAGTAGGGCCTATGTGGACTGCATCCTTTCTCCCGCTAATCTAAAGCTAGCTCTAGGGTATAGATCTAGATTTAACTTTAAAGTTTTCTTACACTAAAAGTCAGATTGTTTAAATTTTCATTAATCATTACTTAATTAAAAAATTTTGTTTTAGTTTTTGTTGGGGGGTGGGGGAGAGGTTGTTTTTGTTGTTGTTTTTTTTAGGAATACATGCCCGCTGAATGTGTTTTTTTGCTATGTCTTTGCAATTTTTAGCCACAACTTTTGCCATTTTTGCATGGAATTTTTGGTGTTTTGAATGCAATTTTTGCAAATTTGAAAAATGCAATTTTCCACAGGGCAAGGCTTATTGATTCATCACTTTTTTTGTTTTTTTGTGATGCTTCAAATAAAACAGCCTTCTGCACTTCTGAAAAACAAACTAAAACTCAACAAAATGTTATCTTTCTCAGGTTTTAGAGTGTAATCACATCAAAGTGACTTAAATACAATTTGACACAATAAAAAACAAAGTTTCAATTTAAAGTAAAAACAGAAAAAAAGAGATCCGCTTCCCAAAAGACAAGAAAAATCAAACTATTTCAACAAATGAAATAATATAACTTATATGAATAGAGCACTGAGCTGAAAGGATTGTGTTTATTTATATAAAAATATTTGGCAGATAATGTTGATATTATGAGAGAAATTTTACCGCAGACAGTACAAAGTTGACATGGATCAAAAGTTTCTATACTCATGGAACACTTTCTGATCAGGGTCACAATTTCGTCGGATGTAGCACTGCTCGCGAAAAGAAATAACAAAAGTTAAAGCTCTGAATATGAACATTAGGCAAAATTATTTTAAGATTAATCTCAAAAAGCAAGATGGATAAGACAGTCGTCATTTTGCTTACATGACCTTCCTTCAGTTTGAGATATGCAGTATATCATGTGCTTGTTGTGGCTCAATGGTAGAGGCGTCGGCTTGGGACTGGGAGGTCCTGGGTTCGATTCCCACCAACGACATCTTGTGTTTTTTCCCCTAAGCAAGAAAATTTACCTTATTGCTTCACTCGACTCAGGTGTTAAATGAGTACCTAGCAATAGGCTGTATTGTGCAAAATGTGCTGCACTTTACTGTATACCTCCCAGGGGGGAAGCCCACTAGAGGACACTTGTAAAGCACTTCAAGCACATAGTGGATTTAGTGCTATATAAAAAGCTCACATTTATCATCCATACTCTCATTTAAAGCATGTTCTCATAGAAATTTTGCAATTAGGATGAATAAAGCTCAATCTTGAATCTTGAATAGTTTTGATATTCCTGATGAACACAATTCATTATATAAAATGAAATATGAAGAGAGACCTTAATCTATAAATTATATCATAGTTTTTTTTCTTTTTTTTTTTTTTTTAAGCCTTCAATCCTTAAATTATGTATTCAAAATGAAACTTCAACCTATGAAAATCATTTAACGTTTTTAAAAATTCAAAGCCTGAATACTTCAACTTCAAGTGAGAAATAAGTATTAAACTTACACTAATAAAAATCATCTGATGTTCTTAAAAGCTTTGAATTGACACATTGAAAATTAAATGAGAGGGAGAAAGTGGATATGCTTTTCATGATTCTGGACATTTAAAAAAAAAAAAAGAAGCGTCTTGACCTTTAACTTAAATGATTCTTTGGCACCTAGTCTACAACTTACATTCACAGCCCATAATTTTCATTTTAAACTCCCAAAATACATCTTTATAAGTCAAAACACTATTTTCTGTCTCATGAAGTGAATTGTGTTTGCATTTTTCTCAACATGGCATTTTTACCATGATTTTCACCACACCAGTCTCAAAATCTCAAAAAGGATTCAGTCCATACATTTGGCATGTTGACTCACAAGGAAAAAATGGGGATAAACAGCAATTTGTTTTTTCAATGCAAGTATATTTTAGCAGTTTCTTTGTGCATTTTTGGGTGAAATTTTCAGAGGGTAAATTTCAAAATTTTGTAAAAAAATTAAAAATTCAAATTGAAAGGAAAACAAATTGCCTTGTATGTTAAGTTTATTCAGAAAAACATTGTGAAAATCATTCCTCGTTCTGAAACTGAACTTTTGTTTATTTTTATGATGGCAGCCGTTTCCGTGGCAAAAGATCAGTTTTCTATATTTTTAGCTTTTACCTCCATTCCTATACTATATCCATGTTCTGAACGATTTTGGTGCCTTTAGGTTAAATATTAATGACAATGGATTTTAAGGGTAGCTTGCCCCCTTCAATACAGTACAAGTAAGAAATTGTCAAAATTCTGTATGAAAGCGATCTACCCATTGTAAGGTTAAATATATGTGTCTGGATAAGTTGATTTTTAAGTACAAGAATAAGGGTATGTTAACAAAATTATATCAAGGCTTCCTCTGTAAACCCAATTCATACCTCAGCAACATACATCTACCAGCTTCTCTAAGGGCACTCTCACTGGATATTATTGTTGGTAATGTTTTGAGACTATTTGTACTGCTGCCATCTGTTGAAATGAAGAGAAATAAGAAAAAAAAGTGTAATGCTTTATGTTGAATTTGCTTGAAATGAACATGGTGTGACACATATTATTATAAAATTGAATATATTGGGGGGGGGGGGGCTGCAATTAATAGCATAATTCCTATTAATTCCACATGTATCATTATCTCTATAGCCTAGATACAAATGCATTCTTATCAGACAATAATAAAGGCCATTGCATTGTTAGTAACGCTTGCATCATCAACAGGTAATGTCGATATGATGTATTTAAAGTAATAGATGTTTTGCAAAAATTCATACAATGCTTTTAAAAAAGCCATTTCGAATAAGTGTAGTAGATATGTTCATAATACTTATTCTAAATCTTTGATGAAAAACAAATTTCTTAGCTATATAATCTTAAAATGGAAAGGTCAATTCAGGGCTAACTTTGCCGAGTCTTTCAAGTGTCTTTCACTCTGTACATAACAGACTCCATCATGTACACTTCTAGTAGTAAGTTTTATTCTGACACAAAATACATCATCAGTGTTCGTTGACTAACATTAGTAACCGTGCTTCTTCATCTATTTAACTCAATCAACCATCCCCATTTATTAACTGAGTTAAAAAACTTTTCAAAGACGAGCAGCTAGATTCATTACAAACTGCCACTCAAGAGAACCGGGATGTGTCACAGCAACGTTGAAACAACTCAAATGCAAATGCCACATGAAAGAAGAAAACAAACGACTAGGAAATCTAGACAAAGTTATTCACTACAACACCTCTGGAATCAGAATACCACATTATTTCAACAAGTAACACGACAGATACAGCATAACATATAGTCATTCAGAAAAATTTACAGTGCAATTTAAAAAGAAAGATGCATACAGAAACTCATTTTTTCCAAGGACCATATTGGACTAGAACAATCTCCTCCTGGAAATTATTGACATAGTCATATTGAACCTGGGGTGTGTCAAGAGAGTATTTGAAGGTTGTTTTAATGGATGTGGTGTCAAAATATTATTATGTAGGCCTACAGGTATTCATTTCACGAATCAGCTGAACACTTTTGCATCTTAAAACTTTCAATTTCATTTTCCTTAACATATGACCTACAAGAAGCACCCAGTTTGGTTAGCATCTTCTTTTTCTGGGACGCACTAGATTAATTTTGTAAAAATTACTACTTCTACATTGTTAAAATATCATGGTGTGCATTAAACATCAACCCCTATGTTTGGAACTCATTGCCCCCAAAACTTACACAATCATGTTCTGTTAATTTTTAAGAAAGATCTTAAGACCTTCTACAGTCGTGAGCAATTCTAAGGCATAAGATAGTTTCCCTCTTTATTCCTCGCTTTATTTTGATAATGCGATGTACTTTTAACAAATTATCGACGTTCGTGTTCATGTATGTCATATTATTCTGATACTGTGTTCATTATAATATTATATGCATCTTATTGCGTGTATTGTGATGCAATGTCCATATTATTACTCAGTTTGTAAAGTGCTCAGAGCCTGTTTCCATGGAATGAGTGCTATATAAATATGTATTATTATTATTGTTATTGGCACAAATGGACAGTGCAGTCACCTGATCAAAACCAAGGTTACTCACAATCCAATCATGAACCAGTTAGTGGGGGATGATGTGACTCATTTTTGTCCTTATCAGAGACTGGTTTGATGGCCTTGTGGTAGATTGTCTGCCTCACAACCGGGAGGTCGCTAGCTCGATCCTAGGCTCTGTCACACCCATGATTTTAAAATTGGCAATTTAGCAAACGTCTCCCTTAGCAATCAGCATTATGAGAACAGTTCTAAGGCTGGTCGGTGTGATGTCAGTCTACTGTGACTGGGTGAGTCATTTGGGTTGTGCTATACCTTATGACTCATGTGTAGTAGTATATACAATGGGGTTTCTGGCGCAGCTGACGCAAACTCACCCTCAAGCATAGATGTTTCACGTAGATACATAATTGGTAATTGCTCATGTAGGCAGGGCGGGGTTTCGGTAGAAACAAAATGGGGGATTGCCACCCGCCAGGGAGCACGCACACCACACCCTCCACCATGCCCAGCGCAGCCCCCAAAGCTAGTTTCAAGCACAGAAAAAATTCCTCGAAGACGGATGGAACCATGCCTATAACCGGGGCGGGAGCCCCGAGAGGCCGGCCCGGGCCCAGCAGGGTGGGTGACTGGACCGGCTTACTACCGGCCGCCCCGGGCCGCCGAGGCCCCCCAGCCAGGTCTCTAAGGGGGCGCGATTGGACTACGTACCCCGGGCCGCCGAGGCCCCCCAGCCAGGTCGCTAGGGGGGAGCTATTTGACTACGTACTCCGGCCGCCGAGCCCCCCCAGCATCCATCCCCTACAGGCCCCCTCCAACGCAGAGAGATAGCAAAGAGAGACAAAAAGAAAAAAAATAGCAAAAAACCCCCATCCCTTGGCATGGCCTTTTTTTTTGCTGCAGCACCCTCCGCTCATATGTGTTTTAGGCCATGCCTTCTGGGGGGGGAAAATCCCTTGGGGATTTTTATTACATCACATGTTCATATATAATTACATCACATATGCATCAAATATATATCAATCTCTTGGAACCCCATTAACAATTTCTCATCGAAAAACGAAATATGAGACATTTTGAGAAGTCAAGAGAGAGGGTTCGAACCACTGAACACAGACACTGAACACGAGGACAGAGACATAGACAGACGTGCGCACGCCAGGTCGGCCGACCCAGAAGTTAGCGAAAAATTTTTCCTTATAAACTTACTTGGGTGGG
>JAOYNN010194778.1:0-10818 GCA_025770095.1 Goniobranchus kuniei
ATCTATCTATCTATCTATCTATCTATCTATCTATCTATCTATCTATCTATCTATCTATCTATCTATCTATATCAATAAACATGAGAAACATTTAAATAAAATAGTTATCTATGTAAAAAAAATGACATATAAATAAAACAGTATGCATTTCAATCATTACAATAAAACAAAGTGCAATAAAAATAGCAGTGCCACATACATAGGGATTAAAATGAATAAGCTTTGAGCTTTTTATTTAAAAAATTACAACTGTCTCTGAATTTCTCACTTCTCCAGGTAGTGAGTTCCAAATGGTGGTGCCGAAAACAGAAAAGATTGCTCGCCAATTGTGCGTGGGATTTTGGCCTTTACGAGAATAGCATTATGAGAACACATCTAAGATTGGTCGGCCCGGTATCAGTACATTTTGACTGAGTGAGTATAGTTGTGCTATACCATATGACTCATATGTGGCAGCTCATAAACATGTCAAAATAGCACCTTCACGGAGATAACCTTCGATGTTAAAAGTGACTTTAAAGCCACACGATCATTAACTAACATCGATCATGCGTTCGGACACTCTTAAAAAGATAAATATTGCATCTATATAGCGCTTTTCAACGTTATACGAACAATCTCAAAGTGGTTGATACACTTTATCCCCTAGCAGGGGAGTATTCAGTAAAGTGTGACACATCTTGGGCAACAATACTAACCTATTGATAGGTAGTAATTTAACACGTGAGTCGGTGAAGCAATATGGGGTAAATGTTCTTGCTTAAGGAAAGAAAACAACGGAAATTGAACCTAGGACCTCCCGATCCCAAGCCGACGTCTTAACCATTGAGCCATCTGTTAGCTCCATGTGGTGCATGCACAAGAGCAGCCTATTTATAAGGGCATCGTACACTAGCAATCTGATAAGATTTTATATTCCCTTTTACAAGGTAATAATTTACTCCAAAGTCTAGTGAGGCAAGAGCCAAGACTGAGGATGCAACGCAGATGCAACGCCAATGAAGTGGATACGATCCTACTAAACCCGTTGCACCGCATTTCGTACCAAACTCGTTTTGTACCAAACATTTCGCACCAAGCCCCAGCCGTATTTCGTACCAAGCCCTGCTGCATTTCGTACCATTTTATTTTGAGTTCTTATTACTTCCCAACATGCATGAGTTGTGTTTAGTTCTTCATGATTTTTAAATCATGCTTTAAAATTATTCACAACTTTATTTTCAAGCATCAACTGTATAAATGAAATTAATTGAGTGTGCAGTTAACAAATGCTCGAATTCCAAGCAACAAACACAATTCACACGATCTATGACAGATGATTTGTCATTGCAAAACATACACATGTATATTATATAAATAACTATTGTTCTTTATAACAATATTCTAAGAAATCATTTGTAACTCTTCACTTGCAATGATGAAAACCGACCACACGAAAAATACTGAACATGTATCAAAAGAAACGACACGATGGTACGAGAAACGGCAATGCTCTGGTACGAAATGCGGCGGTGCCCTGGTACGAATTGTAGTTGCAACATTTTTCGAAAAGTGGAAATTGGTACGAAATGTGGTTCTCTCACTAAACCACCTACCATTTATCTGACCATGGTGTACACTGCTTGACTGTCAACTCGTGCCGGGTTGTGCTAACTACTGAAAAACTGACGCCCTCATGGGACAGGGACATGAAAAACGCATACATAATTATAATTATAGGGTGTTTGTACATAACAAAGAGAAAAGAAAGAGAACAAGATATAAACCGAAATTATTATTATGGATACGGTAATCCTTTACCTTCCTTTCACATTTGCATCACTCTGAAATAAAGACTGGTGAATTCGTAATGAATAATCATGAGGGAAGATGAAGAAACAATCAAACACATGTTAGATTAGATAATCAGTTATCGTCAGAGCAGACGACGATTATGAGGTTTTCCGAAACAATGACAACAACATCAAAAGTGAGGAGTACTTTTTGAATGACACTTTGAAATGATTCCAGATTCTGCTCACAGTGACAGCATCAAACATAATTCCCAGACTCTGTCAAATAAGAACCATATGGCATCTCCATAGATCTACTTAAGATGTGTTGAAAAAAGGAGAAACAACTCGTAAATGTAAATCAAGACCCCACAAGAAATGTGCTATTATGAATTATGTTTACGTGTAGTATCCATGTCTTTCAGATCTCGAGAGGCAAGCAGATGGGGGCGTGAATGCTGAAAGCGATTGGTTTCATACTGTGTGTTTGCTTGTGTGTAAGGATGGGTGAATGAATGTGTGAAAATCTGTTTGTGGAGCTCTTGGTGGCATGGTCTCTCCTCTAATCATAAACCAGTTCCCGACAATTTACATGTTTAATAATTAACACTTTCGTTTCGCTGAAACGATTGTGTGAAGAGTTCTCATCCTAAATCGATACGCGATTTGAAGTATCGGGTACTCGAGTCGACGGCGTCATATTTTTCACCTGCTTGCCGTTGTTTCAACAATAGCTTGTGGTTTATGGCGTCCTTGAGGAGTTCATCGATCTCCGTTTGGCATTATTTCCGCTGTTTGTTGCAATTCTACAAGCATTGTCTTTTTGAAAAATGTCCTGGAGTGAGAAGAACCACCGGTGCGGCCTTTTCCGAACAAGTAATGGTTGTAATTATATCCTTTTTAGAGTTGTAAATCTTTTATTCATTTGCTTGTTTTTACTCTGCCTTGCACGGTATGCACTTTTGTTTATTTGCTTGTTTTTATTCCCACCAGGATCAGCACCGTCTGCGCAGTCTTGGGACCGCACAAAAGTTGTACGTTGCCTCTTCGAGGTATTTCATTCAACCTTAAGTATCTTTTATTTTATATACAAAAAACAGTATGTAAATGAGGGAAGCTTAATGAAATCAGAAACTAATTTTTCTTCTTAATATGAGTGTTTGTGGCAGGTAAGAGAGATGTTTTGAGGTCGTGAATAATAAAGAAAGAATAAATTGATTCACCACATAGTTAGCATTCTGTTCACGACATTGCCATAGCAAAAACCTTGATTTTAAAAAAAAGTGGGTTGTAACATGATAGCATATTGTGGTCGTGTGAGCATGCCACTTGCTCAGCAAGGAAAGATTCAGGTTCGATTCCCAGGTAATAGCCGACAAGGAGAGTTAAGGGTTTATTTATTTGATCTCTAATCTTCATAAGATAAGATGAGGTAATCTATTTTCATAATTCTTTGAGACTTTTTAAAACATTATGCTCGAAACCAGTCATAAATATTCCTTGTAAGATAAGATAAGATAAAAGTAAATATGATAAGATATGATACGACTGTTTTCATTTTATCATTCTTTTGGAATTTTTAAAAAACTTCTTATTTTGAAATCAATCAAAGATAAATAATTACGTAATATTATAAGGTTAAACACATCGGACAAACAGACAGGGTTCAGCGCATTAATAAAATCTGCAAAAAGGTTATAGAGATAGATTACAGTTCTGGCACAAAGATAAATTAGGTTGATCACAGCTGTTTTGTGTGTTTATTACATTCTTAATTCCTGAAATTATGACAGAAGTTTCAAATTACATAATTTGCTTACATAAAAAAACGTCTCCAATACAAAGAGACAGTACTTTTACCTCGTTATCAGGGGCTAGGTGGCGTGACCTGCAGCGCCCGTGCTATCTCAGACAAGACATTTGGCAGAATATGCATTACTGTGAATTAATTAAAAGATATTCTGATGGTGCTGCAAGCTCTCATTTCCTTTGGTTCATAGTATTAAAAATTCTGAAGCATAGTGGAAAGACAAGATTTTAAATGTCTTTCGCTCTTCAAGCGCACCACATAATAATGCTTGCTACGAGACGACTTAATACTAAGTGTATTCGAATACAAAGTATAAGTTGGTTTGGGACACAATTTGAACGTAATTTACCTGTGGTGAGAATTGAAGACTTTGTCCGTCTGTGACAGACAAATTGGAGGTTACATGAACAGAATTCCTGGCATGCGGAATTCCTAGAAGGATGAGACCATAGAGCTGCTCTACGGACATGCCTTTTTCACCCCCCTCCTTCAATCCCTTCTTTCCCAATTCTCCAAACCCAATGCATAGTGACTTTAGGAGAGGCATCCACCGTAAGCCCCATTTCCAAAATATGATGCAGAGGGTGGGGCGAACAAGACTGGAATAAGCCAAACGAAGAAAAGATTCCGTTTTCGTACAACGTTCTAATAGAAAATAGAATAAAAATAGAATGCTGATCCTGTAGAGGGTGTCCAACGGTGATTTTTTTCTTGGGTTCAAATAAATAGAACAACAATAATTATAAATTGATTTTTGTATGATAACGGTTTTGAGAATGAAACTGATGGGAGATTTTATCATAATATTACAAGGACTTTGGTTATCAGAATATACGTTGATTTTGCCGAAATACTTCTCTTAAAGATGCATAAATATCTACATTTTAACTCAATGAGCCCATCTATCTTCGTTTCTGTTTCCTACCGATCAGGCACGCTTATGCCAAGATGATAAAAAAAAGCAATTAAAATAATGGCAGCTCTGCTTAACACACAAAAACACACCAGCACACACACATACACATTATACACTCACAAGGCACCCACATTGTTTATTCACAATCTCATTCACACCCCCAAGATATCATTTCTCGAAATTCGGATCGGACACCGCAGACAGCATCTATCCTTAATCGCTTTCCCTACTTCATCCGGGCACCGACTATCAGCCGCCTGCAGGGAACGAGGCGAGAGCTCGGACTAGATGAAAAACTTGGACGAGATCAGAGTAGTGAATGAGAATATTCTCACCTATTGCCGGACTCCCAGCACCCAAACCCCCAAACTAATTAACACTAAACGAACACCAGGCAACCCGATGTGAAAGACACTTGAAAGAGTAAATTTCCTCTATCCAAAAGAACACACAGCACTCGAGCATGTAAATTTCCTTTTGGTTCTAGCGATCGCCTCATTTGGTGGAGTTTGTGTTTGAAGAAGAGGCACAAGTAGGCGAGATCTGGGAGAGATGGGATGAAAAATAGAAGGAGGGAATAAAGATCTGGAGAGGGGGGAGGGAGGAGATTTGGGATGGAATTTTCTCTCTTCTAAACGGAGGACGCCTGGGAAGAGTATCTGGGGAGGGAGGATAAGGGAAGGGCGGGATAGAGGAAATTGTTCCTCGTGCTTCTGGACACTTCTTGTGGCCTCTGTCTTGCCGCTGTTCCAAGATGAGGTACTTGACAGTGTTATCTGCCAGAAACTTGGCATTTCTGGAGCTCCCCTCAAAGGGAATTCTAGAGGTCATTGCTAGATAAGAGAGACGTAATCAATCCGAGAAAAATACGGGGGAAGGAGCGCCGATGACTGGCTGGATGGTCGCTGTTTGGTGGGGATGCGACAGAGAAAACTTCAATGTAACGGTAATGAATGCTCTATCAAGGCGGAGGACTCTCCACGTCATTGGAACCTCAACGTCTGCGTCTGTTTTTACTTCTAATAAAACCAAGCGCACGACGAGAAGCGCCAAAAAGCACGTGAAGGGCGCGTGGAAGAGGCTGGTTGTAAAGAAACGACATCCGATGTTGTGGAGTTTCGATGAGTTTTATAACCCTGATGAAAAAAAACATTATGTAAAGAGTAAGATTGATGTATTAAGAATGATAATGATAATAATAACAACAGATGATACTTGAGGTAAATGGGGCTGTGGGTTACAGGAAAATGCGCCAGCTTTTTTTTTTGTGGTGTAATGGGGAGGCAGGGGAGGGGGAAGCCAGAATGGAGAGGAGTAAACGAGGTAGATAGATCGATCCATAGATAGATCGAAAGATGGATAGATATACGTAATAATACAGAGAGTGGGCTAGCTTGCTAGCTCGCCAGATAGATAGATATCGAGCTATATAGATAATGGTCTCATAGATCAATAAGATAGATAGATGGGTAGGTAGGTAGATAGAGAGACGGATTAGAATGACCTACCAGAATCTCTGAAAAACGGTAGTGAACCATATTTGTATGCAGATGATACGAAAATCTTTAAAGGTATATACAACGAGACTGATTGTGACGACTTGCAAAGAGACATTCATCTTATGTACGATTGGTCATCATAGTGGTTATTTAAATTTCACCCTGACAAATGTAAAACCATGGGAATTGGTCAATTGCAAGTAAAAATGCCCAACTACAGTCTAAGTGTCGATCATAAGCCAATGGAATACTCCTCCTCAGAATAAGATATTGGTGTGTCCTTCGAGAAACACATCTCAGAGAAAGTAAATAAAGCTAACTCAATATTGGGAGCGATAAGACGAAGTTTTGAATATTTGGACCCGAAGACGTTTCGCCTTTTGTACGTTGGTCTTATAAGACCACATTTAGAAAACGCAAATGCCGTCTGGAATCTATATTTAAAGAAGCATATTGATTTGATTGAGAATGTGCAACGAAGAGCAACGAAGCTGGTACCTAGCCTAACAGATTTGACATACAAAGAACGGCCAAATACGCTTAATTTACCATCGTTATCTTACAGAAGATCAAGAAGTGACATGATTGAAACCTACAAAATTTGAAGGGGTAAATAGGACCCAGGTGTTTCAGATTTATTACAAATGCAGGATCAGAATCAAAGCCAGAATACCAGAGGCCACAATTTAAATCATCGATGGGAAAATGTAGATTAAAAATAAGAAAATACTCATTCTGTGATCGGATATGCAGCATTTGTAATCGTCTGCCAGAAAAAGTTGTGTCATCCAAAAGTACCGCAATTTTCTAACGGAGGCTGGATCGCCACTGGAAAGACCAGGATCAGTTTCACTGCTATAGAGAGCTGATCAACCCAAGGCACACCACTAAAGCACTAGTCTCAGATGATGAGGAAGAAGAGATGGTACTATAGGCTGACTAATTCTTCTACCATAACCGGATTTGAGAGTATTTGTAAGGGATTAGAGAGAATTTAAAGGGAAATCATCAAAAAGACAATTCTGGAAACAAAACCCTTCGTCCCAACTTACACTTTAGTTGAAAGTCACTATGTTGTCTGCTATTCTTAACATAAAGATTTGCTGAATGAAAAAAAAATTGAGAAAATAATTTGTCATCCCTTTGTTTTCTTCAACCTTTTACCTTTAAAATTATGAAAATATAAGTTTCGATGAGAAAACTTCCCTACTTGGCCATATTCAGGCTGGGGGACCAGTAGTTAGGGTTACATAAATGCTCAATGTTTGCAAAGTTACATGTTGATTTATCGTCGCACAATTCGACAAGGAAGGGCATGACGTGGGAGATCCGAAGCGAAAAGGCTGTCCCCGAATAGCAACAGCTGCTGATGAGGATCGAATTGTTGCTAATCATATTGCTGACTTCCTCAGACCCCGCTTACACTGCTGTGATGAACATCACTTCGAGATGGATAGTGCAATGAAGACATGCAAGTGTTGCACTCGGGGTAAGAGAGCACATGCAGCAAGAGATTTCATGGAGGCTACATTAGTGGGATCAGAGTGCTCGAGTATCCAGCTCTTAGTCCAGACCTCAATCCCATAGCACTCCCTTAGAACCTTCTCATGGGGAGAATGAGTTCTACAAGGGTGCAATGGCGCCAAGTTGGGAATGCAGACGAACTATGTAGTTGAAACAACATGGAATGCCATCACTCCAAACGACATAAACCCTTTGATAAACTCCATGGGGAGACGTGTCCGAGCAGTCATTGGAAGTCGTGGTGGTCCCACACCTTACTGACTTCGTCCAGATGATTTCTTCCTCTTCTTCTTCTTCGATGCTGTGAAAACCTCAGATTTTGAGGACCGATACATTGTTACACAATTGTCTCTATCTTTAAGAGTCGTGTCTTGAATGTGCCGAAGTCTTTACTGTTGATTGTCTCCTGAGACAAAGAGTTCCAGATGCGGGTGGCGGACGGAAAGAAGGAGTGCAAATGGGCGTCGATTTACGATTTTGGGATTGTTAGTTTTTTGTCATAGCCTCTTGTCTGTCATTGGTTGTAGTTTATTGAATTGGGAAGAGGTACGTCCATGAATTTGTTGACTATTCTGAACATAGATGTGGCCTTGCATCTTTTTCGCCTCGTCTCAAGCGATTCGAGGCCAATTTTCTGAGTGAGGCTTGATGAGGTGCTATTTCGGGGGTGAGAACCTGTGATGGTTTGATTGTTCTTCCCTGGACCTTTTCCTGTTCTGCGATTAGCTTGACTTGATAGGGGTCTCAGACTACACATGCATATTCAAGAAGAGGTCGAATAAGGGTCTTATAACATGTTATTTGCGTTGATGTTGGGCATTTGTTCGGATTTCTCCAGATGAAGGCACTTGTTTTGTTGACTTTTGAGACAACCCCTTGTACGTGTTTATTCCATTTGAGGTCTTTTGAGAATTCAACTCCGAGATATTTTGCAGAGTCGAAACGTCAAGGGTGTGACCATGTAAGGTGTAATCAGCTATGATGGGACTTCTCTTGTTTGTGAATGATATCACGTGGCATTTTGTGACATTCCATTCCATAAGCCAATTGGATTCCCATTCCTGCAGTTGAGTCAGATCTGTATGGAGGCTATCGGTGTCATGAATAGTTGCGATGCTCCGATACTAGATGGTATCGTCTGCAAGGAGTCGAACGTTGGCTTGGATGTTCTCTGCCAGATCATTGATGTAGTTAAAGAATAGGGTGGGACCGAGGACGGAACCTTGAGCAACACGTGATGTTACATACCTCGTTTCTGATATATTTCCATTTATTACAACTTCTTGTGTACGTCCAATGAGGAAGTTCTCAATCCATTTCAGTGTTTTGCCTTCAATTCCACAAGCCTTGGTTTTTTTTAGAGCAGGCGCCGATGTGGTACTTTGTCAAATGCCTGGTGAAATCCAATAGGATTGCGTCAGTTTGCCCTCCGTTGTTCATTTCTCTCGCTAAATCTTCGGAAATGGAGATAAGTTGGCTTTCACACGAGAGGCCTTTACGGAACCCATGCTGCATATCTGTCAAGATATTGTTTTTCTCTAGGTAATCGCTGACCTAGGATCGGATGATATGTTCGATTAATTTGCAGCATATACATGTAAGTGAGATAGGTCTGGAGTTTGCTGCAATACCTTTGTCCCCTTTCTTACAGACAGGTTGTACAAAAGCATGCTCCTGTAGATAGTGATCTGTTGAAAAGTTTGGTCAACACTGGGGATATTTCTTGAGCCAAAATTTGGAGGAGTCTAGATGGTACCCTTTCCGGGCCAGGTGCTTTTCCAGATTTGAAATTTTCCAGGAGTTTTTTTTACTCCATTTATAGTGAAGTTTAATTCTCCCATTCATTGTAATGGAGATGGGTTCACATTTGAAATGGGTGGGTCTACATCCCTCTCTAATGTGAACACAGAGCAGAATTGATCATTTGAAAGATTTGCTTTATCTTTGTTTGCAACATATACAGTTTGCTCCTTTTTGAGCGGAGCAACACCCGTTTCGTCGCATTTCTTATTTTTCAATAAACTTCCATAGGCGTTTGTTGGAGTCTTCTGAGATCAGCTATCTGACATGATTTTGGTATGCCCTTTTATTTTGAAGCCTCGTTTGTTTCTTCAGTAGAGTATAGCTTTTCCAATCTTCTGGCAGGTTTGACATTTTTGCCTTCCTCCACGCTTTATCTTTCTTATTCATTGTTTCTGAAGCAAGGCAACCCAACACTGTATTCTTTGAGGCGTCGTTACTTTTACAACGAGGAGTGTATGTTGATGAAAATTGGCTGACATACAGATAAAATGTTGCTCTTATCTGCAATATAATTTTTGTCTGCTTTTGTTTCTTGCTATTCAAATGAATTCATTCAAAATAAAAGTTAAAATACTTGTGCACATGTATATATAAACATCACCCATGCTCGTACAAAGAGAATAAATTAAAAAGGAAACGAAAACCGCTATCGTCCAAAAGGTCAACGCTAAATTAAGGGTGTTCTGAATACTATTTCACGGACGCCACGACACGACATAAAGCGTATTATTAACGGACAATACATGGCTCTGATTGAACCCAGTACTCTAAACGATGCAAATTATTCGTTTGATTTAGTTAGTTATTTGTGGGTTGAACGTCACTTTTCAACGCCATAGGTTATCTCAGAGACGGTGCTATTTTGATATTGTTTATGTGCTGCACACAGCGTAGCTAAACCCTTCAGTTTAGTTATCCTGCTCGCCTCAGCAGCCGTGCACGAGTCCGTGTTGTCGGAGATGAAGCTTTCTCAAGGCTCGTGGCCGTTAATAATGGGTTCAAATATCACTCTCTAACTCCCAAAGGTAACTTCAATCGGCTAAAGTGCACATGACGGACGCCTTTTGAATTACTCCTCTCACTGAACATGGAAGAAAAGACATAAAAATCGCTTCAAGTTCTCCTGGCAGAGGTTTGAAAATTACCTAATTTTAGTTCATTGTTTTCACCCAATGTATAATTAACAAAAAATCATAATTAAGTAGTTTAACATACATTAAAAAAAAACCCTGTTAGATATGATTCATAAAACACCCACAAATGTGCTTGCTACAAAGAATTGAGAAAGCTCGATAACATTTCAAGATAGAACAGTTTAAGCATTTTGAATCCAATGAAAATTGGCAATTCTACGTGCTCACATAATAACACACACACACCGAGAACTTAACACACACGCAAACACATTATACTATAAATGGCATAGGATTCAGTATGAACTTTGATTATAAACCGCTTAGAACCAGACATAGAATAGGGCTTTCTCAAAGATTT
>JAOYNN010194889.1:0-10818 GCA_025770095.1 Goniobranchus kuniei
TACGGCATAATGTGGTAGTTTGCCATTGCTTTCCACGCCGACTTTACTTTCGTCAAGTCTAGAAAGACCCAGCTACCCATTTATACTGCTGGGTGAACAGAGGGCCCGAAAAAAATCCACTGTCCGGCTGGGTTCGAATACGGGACACCTCACATGGCAGTTAGCCGCTCTACCAACTGAGCGACCAGTACTTAAATTCCTCTGATCGTTTCAACTGTGATCCTTCGAGAAAGATGTCAATTGGGTTGGGAGCTCTGTTGACATTCATGACTTCAGTTCTTTGAGATACCCGGTACTGGCCTCCAAGTCAGAGGTTGTGTCAGAAATGACACCAAGCGCAAAACTTCTATGGAAATAATTCGATGAAACTACCAATGCCAATTTCAAAGTAAAATAGCAGATTACTCTCTCTTGCAGTCTGCATAGTATGCATGTAAAGGCTTAAAGTGATTCTGTTATTCAAATATCTCTCCCTCGGTTTTATGTTTTCAACTGGATTTAAAACGTTGGTTTTTTTTTCATTTTGGAAAATGTTTGCTCTGCTCTTAAGCTGTCCAATAATCTAATTGCAGATGGCTGAAAGAAGTGGGGATGACTGTGTGCTCTCAATCACTCAGCAGAATTCCATGTTGTCTTCTTGATTCCTTCATGAAATATAGATTCCTCTTTGTCAAGCTTTCATCTTTTGGTACAGTGGGGTTTGTTTTGTTTTTGCTTTGTTTGTTTGTTTTGTTGGTTTTTGTAGGGTTTTTTCGGTGGTTTTTTGATTGTTTGTTTTTTTGTTTTGTTTGTTGGTTGTTGTTTTGTTTTTTTGTTTTTGGAGGGACCACTAAATAGAGAGTTCTTTAATACTAAAATTATGCTTGTCCTTACATGGAACTCGTCCGAAACAGTCCGCTCCATGTGAGGTGGAAGTGAGTTCATGCCAGTAGTTCTTAATTGACTCGGTAGAAAATTTGACATCGTTTGGACACTGGATAATACGATAGATCCCTACTTAGATCTGATCTACGTATCTTCAGAGAAAAAAGGATTCTATTTGACGATGAATGGAGCTAGAACAATTATCGTAAACAAGAAGAAAACACGTTTTATCTCAGCGTTTTCAAAAAGTGAATTTGGTAGGTTAGTAAGAAAAACATTATACAAGGGTTGCTCAAACAATGGCATAAAATAACTAGACACGAAAGCCAGGCGTTTCGACCATAGATCTCCGTTAGACGACATCATTAGATAGACAGTAAGAAAATTAACAGGGTATGTAGATGAAGAAAAACTCCTCTGATGCACATAATAAGCATAATATGCTTAATGTCTTTAACTGTATTCCATTTATGGGTCTTATTGAGTCTCTGATTAATTTATAGATTTTTTAACCCTATTTTTGGTTTGCTTTGTTGTTGTTTCCTTCTTGGTTTGTTATTTGTAGTTGTGTTTCTTTTTTGCTGGGAATTTTTGTTGTTGTTGTTGTTTTTTGGAGGGGTCGTCTTTGTTTTGTTTTGTTATGTTTTGATGTTTTTTTTTATTTGCGTTTACTTGTAATTCCCAACCACCCACAACCAGCGTGGGTTCCTGAGAACTTCTCAACCTGAGAAGAGAGGAGAAATATGTTTACTTGTGTTGGTTGTTTTGTTATGTCTTGTTTTGTTTTGGGGGTTGTTTTTGTTTTATTTGGTTTGTTGTCTTTTGTTAGGTTTTGGGTCTTTTGTTTGTTGTTTTGTTTGTTGTTTTGTTTTTGTTTATTGGTTTTGTTGTTTGTTGTTTTGTTTTGGTTTTGCTTTTATTGTTGTTTAGGGGATATTTGTCTTTGTTTTTGTTTTTGTTGTTGTTCGGTTTTTTGGGAGGTGGGGATTGGTGGTTTTAGGTTTGTTTCTTGTGCCTTGTTAATTGGCTTTGTTTGGTTTGATTTGGTTTTGATTTGATTTTGTTATACATTTTTTTTTGTTTTCGATAGTTTTTCATGCGACATATTTATGTTTGTCCAACCGTCTATTATTGATAGATCATCCTTTACAATTGCATTGCTACCTATTCACATTCATATGTATTCATAGCAAACGCTGAGACTTTAGTGATCGTTTCATTTTCACCCATTACATAATAACTAGGGTGTTAGTTTTCACCTGACTGTTAATACAGTCATCGCTGCGTGATTTGCTAGCCCTAATTAGCGGAATACATTAATAAATGAAAAGTCCGAAAAATCAAAACTTCTGTGCCTTTTCACGTTGTGTTGCCGCCATGCTTTCTATGACCCACAAGGATATGGGAGGTGAATAGATCTGACCTTGGGTATTGACAAAACGAGACTGCTATTTTATAAAAAGCCATTGATAACCAATAGCAACGGAGAAGCGAAACACTTTCGATGTAGCTATTTTGGATCAATGAATGAACTCCACAACACAAAGCGGTCACAGTGTTTGGTTCTAATGCAGCTGAGATATGGAATTAAATATACATGTTAGAATTTGTTGCCCAAACAGAAACTGTCGTAACCAGTTGAGTCATATTATTAGGGCTCAATGAAGTCCGTTTTGAAACGGCTGAAGTTAATTCTTGTCACCCCGATAATAACCCATATTACTACTCAAGCTAGGACTAAGTAACATGTTTTGCAACCAGAAGCAAGCAAAGACAAAGACTGCCTTCTAAAGTTGATGAAGAAACGAGAGAGGCTTTGGGTTTATTAAATGATAGAAATAAACACAGATTTTAGAGCAACCCCAGTAGGGACGGAGACAAGACAACACAAAGGAAAGGGCGCAAGAAAAAAATCCTGCCCCAGTCGGAATCGAAGGTGGGGCCTCCGTATAGGCATCCTTCGCCTTGCCATAAAAGGCCAACGCAAGACCACTCGACCACATAGCCTCCTCAAAAGAAGACGGTGTATAATTAAATGTTTCCGATCCTACGCTATTCCAACATGACTTGCAGTTGTTACTCCTAGCCATTCGTTCCTTTGGTTTGCAAGAGTTACACAGTACTTATGATGAATCGATAATCCATATCCACGCATGATTTGATCATTTATTGTTCGATTTAAGCCTTAACGATGTTTACAGTGTGATTTGTTAAAATGTGAACTCATCCAACATTTTGCATGCAAAAAAGGGCGGCGTTCCCTTGGTCACCTGCAATAGTAGTGCGGAAAGGTCCATTGCCTTCTAGTCGTGCCTGTGGTAATAGGCGACTAAGGAAGATCTCTCTTCTATGTAGCCAGTCTTTCCTGCATCTAATATCCAAATTCCATTTTCAATATCATTCTCCCTCGACATTGTCCTACAATCATCCACAAATGTTAGAATGGGTGTTATTAAGGCAATAAATCATGACTATGCGACTCCATAATATCTCTTCGATGTAGGCATTCTAAAGACCACCTCAAGTGGAGCAATGTAAAGCTTTAAAGTTCCTATGAAGTGGTGGGCGCCTTTTAAGCATATAAACATCAACCAAGCTGACCTCTACACTCATAAAAGTTTATTCAACTCAAAACATCCATCACCAAACAAAGAAAAGTGCTTCTATCTCGCTCATTTCAATTGCATACCTGTTTTATTTGGACTACCAGACAAAAATTAAAATTAAAGACATCGGTATAGATTAAAAACAGAATTATGTAGATCGGGCAAGTTTGGTAAATTCTCTCCTCTCAATATTTAGATTTTATACTACTGAAGCAATCTACTAAAAACATAATGTTTAGCAGCATTGCTTTTCAGTGAGAAGAGGGACATTTTAATTGGGCACTAAAATGACGATTGCCTTTGTAGGGGGAATTCAACAGATCCCAATGATTTTATTATTTGTATGAGAAGCTAAAATGGGGCACCATGTCATTAAAACATAAAATTCATTTTTGAAAAAAGTGTATTTTAAGCACCATAATTATTGTCTATGATCAACATTGATGAGAACCACCTAGAATGCTTTTGATTGTGTAACTTTAAGTGTTTTGAGTTTTTGCCTGCCTGCATGGGGTGAAAACACTCGAAAATCGTACCAAAATAAGATAAATTAATGTCTAACATACGCATAAAAATTATGGGAATTATGCAAATGCTAATTTTTGCTGATGTTTGCAAGAAGATGTCTCTCAAGAAAATAAACGCAATTATGCCAGACAAAACTCATATCCCATACAGCCACTGTAACGGAGTGAAAGATGTGGTAGAGAGCCTAAAACGGTATCGATATTTCAATTCATTTCTGTCTTCGGCAGTGAGGAATTTTGAAATTTCTCCGTAGTATTTCCAGACTCCTCATAGTTTACCCGTATTGAAATTGGATGGGAAGTGGTAACCAAAGAAGTATTAGTATTACACCTAAAAACTTGATTCTCTTAGCTGAATTTTTTTTACGATATTGTTAATTGTATATGTTCCTGCTTTCCCGAGCCGAATAAGTAATACTCAATTATCTACTTATGGTTTTCTTTTTATATAACTGTTTATGTGATCCTGTGTCATGGTATAAATGTGTGGACCTAAGTAGGGGTTTTATTTTTTGTTTTGTTTTGTTTTTTGTGAGTGTGTTTTGTGTGTATGGTGTTTGGATTTTGTTTGGTTTGTGTTTGGGTTTGTTTTTTTTTGGTCTTTTGTGTGGGTGTGTGTGGGGGGAGGGAATGATAAGTTTTTTGTATATTTGTTTATTGTTGTTCTTGACTTGTTGCTAGGTTTTTGTTTTGTTTTGTTTGTTTGTTGATTTTGATTTTTGATTTTGTGTTGTGTGTATATTTTTATTTTTGCTTGTTTTTTGTACGTGCTTACTGTCAAGGGTACCTGCGCATTTATCTAAATGGAGATTGGTGTCCTATAAGATGTATCACTTCCATTTAGAAAACAAAAACAGTGCATCTATCTGGTTTTAAGGCCTCAGTCACCACATGGGGGCCAGTTTGTTAAAGTTTATTCTCCAGCACAGCGGACGTAACAGTTGTATACATAGATAGGACGAAAACAAATTGTGTCAAGAGTCTTTCACAAGAGCACTTAGAGGTCCATCAATTTGCAGTCCAAGTCCCTAGTCACTCGACCACCGACGTCTAAGCCAATGAAGAGTTTAAGCTACCCCAGTAAATGTCTGTATCGACTAAAGTGTAATCAATCGATGCTATACTAATCGTGATTTGCCAATAGATTTACAATGAAATCCACATTTGTCATCAAATGTAGCCTCGAGCCTTTCCTATTTTTTTTCTTCTTTTTTCCGCCAATGTGGTTTTCCGTCTTTTTCTTTTTAGGCACAATTCTGAAAGCAGGTTGATTCATAGACCTATCAGGACTTGAAAAAAAATTCGTTATCACCCTAAAAAGAAAAGAAGTAGTTTTTCTGTATCTTTGGTCATTAATATTTAATAATGACAAATAAAATTCCTGCTCCACAATCTATATATAAATGAGAGCACAATACATTTCGTGTCCACGAGAACGTAAAAAATACGGAACAGATTTTCGTGATCTTGGGCTCAAAACAAAGGAAAATTTCTGAAGTTGTGCGTCGCTCTGTGAAAAGTTTGTAAGAGTTGCCAGTTTCTATAAGATTATTTTAAGAGTGGCGATTTCAAAATTTCATGCTCAATGTCAATTACTTCTCCCGGTGTATCCCTATCACATGACCTCCGCTACTTTCGCTTTCGCTCTCAACTAGCATTTCCCGTGTGTTTTCGGCTTTCGGCGTTCGATGCTCGATCTTAATTTAAAGTTTTGCAAAGAAGAAGGGGAATAGAAAGAGACCTCCTCTTCCTCTCACGCAATCTTTAACTAATGAAGGCGATCTCTGTCTATTTGCCTTTCTCTCCCTCTCCCATTCGAAGAATGGGCTTCAAACTAGTTAACTATAAATTGAATGACACCAAGAGGGTTTCGGGCGACATAATGATACTAGCGTCACAAACGGATTTAGAAGCATTTAGGGGTATTGCACAACTTTAAAACATGCTCTTTAGTCGACAAACTATCGCCAAACACAAACTTCAAACACCATTCGCACTGACGGTAATACTAAGTCTCACTGAGGCAATTAGCGTAAATGAAGAGGAAGGGGACGAAAGGTTTGCAATCACCACAAAGACCATGCTAATGGAATGCCTTAACCAGGTAGGTGATGCTTTTCGTTCACGTCCAGTCAAAGAGATTAAGTAGCCGGGAGGGTAGAGGTTTTACTCAGACAAGACAAAAACGTCATATTATATCAATACGTTTTGCAACTTTCTATGAGCACGGAAAAGGACACTTCTCTCACCATGATATTTTTCTAGGGCACTGCATCATAAATGCTGGGTTTGAAGAGCACTATTTCGTGCCAAGCTTAAAAGACATCTAATAATGATAATTGCACCATTTTATAAACGCGTAATGGCATCAAACCCCTGTTAGTTTTCTTTCATTATTTCCTTTTCCAACATGTCTATTTACACACGCGAATGTGAGTTTACAGTTTGTTTGCCTCATCGCCGATTGATATTTGAGTTCCTCAGGCCAATGTATATATTTTCCCAGTCACATCACTAAAATCGATTTAATGGTTAGAGCTAAACAATGGAGCAAATTGAAGTGTAATCGTAAATGACAAAAATACCATCTGCCCTTCTTACACTATCATAATACTGTATGGTGGAGCCTTGCTAACAAGCTATACGTGGAACCTCTGGATATCAAATTTTTCATAATGTTATTAAGTAATCCCTCCGCTCCATCAGGTATTTTTTAAAAAAATAAAATGTATCCTTGATTTAATATATTATTCTTTTTTCAAATCAGAACTCTTCCTTTCATGTCTGCGATTTCTTTTTAACTTTGTAAAACAGTTTAATGGGAGAATGTGCGTTGTCATGACTGTCAAAATCCATAATATTTTCTTTATAAATGAAATGCAATTCTTATTATACCGGACATTTAAAGGCCTAGTTGCCTAAATTATAAACCCTTCATACTATTATATCATATTGTCATTATGTTGGTAAGTGACACATCAATTGTGTGTTTCCTGTTAGAAATGTTCATCAAATACCAAGAAGCAGACCTTTAAAAAAAAACCATTTCACCATTTATTGATGATGTCCACGTCACCTTTCTTAGTTCCCGAAAATGAGCTCTAACGAAAACAAAACCAATTAAAACAGATCTATATCAAAATTTTAAATTTTAATTTAGTCTTGTAGGCTTGGTTTTCTTTTGGTTTCTGTTTCCTTTTCGGTTGTGTGAATGCAATGTCCCAAATTACAGAAGATCTCCGGTGCCCCGAATACTTAGATATGTCTTTCAATGAGAATGATAATTATCATAATAACATCCGTTCAGCCAAAAGAGAAGATCATAGACGTTTCTTGAATACAGCCGTCGAGTTTCCAACGTTTCATTCAAACAGCTTGGCCGATCTTAAGTTAATTATGAAAATCTGAGATCACACTAGGAACAGGCGGAAAATAGATACCGCCAGTGCAATCATCATTATAAACACATAACTGCATTTTCCGGCGTCATTTATATAATTTATTCCTAAATAATATATCATCTTTTGGTGGATACTCTTGTAACTAACAACTTATGGCTTTGTATTGTCTCAAAATGTCACTAAAGAGTAGAGCAATTCGGTGCCGTTTTCCAGAAATGTTTTCATAACCTTGATAATAATCATCATCATCATTGTCGTCATCATTATCATCTCATCATCATCACCATCATTACGTTCGCAGATAGAATCGCTTTTATATAGCCTATTACAGTTAATAGAAAACTGGTGAACCCATTTTAGAATGATAATTAGAGTGACAGAACATTTCGAATCTAGATCTAGATATATTTAATTTCAAATTGAAGACCTCAACTTCGCTGGCCGAATTAAGATCTATATGTACATTGTCTTTTGTTTTTATTTTGTTGTTGTTTTTTAAATGACTTTATGAAATTGGATTTTCTCATTAACACACTGGGCATAATTTACAATCAATCAATCAATCAATCAATCAATCAATCAATCAATCATCTCATTAACGAAGCTATGAAATTCGTATTCTTTGCTTATGACGTATTGAATCCGCCATGTTTGTTTAAAGGATGATTTCATCTGAGAAAACAATAAATCTTATGTCATGATGTAATCTGTTGTCAGAATCTGCTCTCATGCTCTTCTGAACACATTTTAGCAAATTAAACCGGTGCAGCTAAAAGATATCCTTGACGAATTCCTGAGCAAAACCAAAGCATTCCTTTTGGATCATAACGAGAAGAGGGAAAATGGCCTTAATGTCGAGAATGAACTTCAAATGACGTCACGGTGTTTCTGTCTAAATAGGGGCTCTTATCTCTATCCTCATCTCCATGGATTAGTTCCCCTGATTCATGTTTGACCTGGGCAGGGGGATAAGAAGAGTGATGGCCAAAAATGGCGAAAATGGGGATAATGATAATGATGGTGACGATAATAATGGGCCTTAGGCTCACAGAAGAATTAGACACTGGTATCGACTCCCTGATCGGGTCGATGGAGCGACATGCGGTTCAGATAAGAGAAGGCGAGCAAGGCAAAGGTGAACCAATACATCACACCCTGATTGTGAAAGAAAATGAGAGAACGAATTGATTGGATAAAAGAATGTTCCATGGGAAAACGAAAAGGTGTAAATCTCCTTGAAGTTCGTGGTAATACGAGAAAAGGTTGGCGGCGAATAACATTTCTAAATGCCATACCGGGAGCATCAGAGGCGGATCTTAGAGGGAAACATTTAGTTTATTTCAAAACAAAATCGATGTGGATATCACGATTCTAAGTCGATTTATGTTTGTAAAAGCTACTAGTTAAAGATTTGGGCCCTCAAAATCGATAAAAATAAATTGATAAATGTCCGTTGCATGTACCGTACTCCGAAACTATCAAATCTATCAGTGCAATATTGATTCAGCAAGAAAGCTTAAAAGGAGATATTCGAATCTACCAGTTTCGTGAAAATTCCAACGAAACAAAATTAATAATCGGTGCAATGGAACACCCAAAGGATGAAAGAAGGAAGAGAAGATCACAGGCAGCATGAAGAGGAAAGATCGAGAAAGACTGTACGAAGGGGCAGGACCTGAAATGATTTTTAAAGCTAGCAAAAAGACACGGACAGGATGAATATTTGTATCCATGAGCTTCACCCTGACAAGGGTAACGGGTCATGATGTTGATGGTGAATGGTCGGGCATGTTATCGGTGAGCAATTCTGCGACAGATTGTCTCATGTACGAGTAAAAGAAAGATGGATTCTCTTTCCAAACTGGCTTAAAATTCTTGCTTCCATTTAAATGACGAATTAACTTTTCAATTTTCTTGTCTATGTGACAAAATCGTGCAACCAGTTTTATTGAGGAATTTTGGTGACAACGAGAATAAAATCTCCCACAAATATTAATCTCATGCATTACTGCCTCCTCCAAAAAACATCGCCTGCCAAAACTAATGAGCATGAATCGCATTGAACAAAATGCTGTAGTTTACAAAATGTTTGACAATCACAGAGGACAACTCTGCAGACATTCAAATTCGTATGCAAATTGATGGCAAACCATGACGTCATGGGGAGGTTTATTTCCTGCTCTCCTCTCAATCTACTTTGGCTCTCGTTTGCATAAATTCTTCATCTTCCCATGAGACCAGTTGGTGTTTATTTGCCGCTCTACAGCAATGGTTGAGGCAATGATTTAATGCCTAGTAGATTCACCTCCACGCACTCGAGTCTAGACGGAAGACCTTGATGATTTGAAGGTACTGTTGTGATTGCACTCTTGTTTTTGCTCTCTTTTTTCTAGTTTTGTCACCCCGGTTATTGTTTTTGTTTTGTTTCCCGGCTTTGGCTTTTCGACCTTTTTGTTTTAGATGTACAATTGATGGAGAAAATCGTTGCTTTAGGATTATTTATTTTTGAATCGGCGTGTCTACATTGTCGTAAGGGTTTAACAAAAGTATGTTGCACACTTTGCTGAAGTTTAGCAAGGTATTCGCAAAGGCGAAAGATTTGATTGGTCTATACAAATATGGGTATGGCTGGAAATGCATAAACGGAGTGAATTGAGTCTTTGATCTCTGAGATTGGTTGTATCATTTCAGAGATGTCACAAAACGTTCACATAGATGAGGAAGACTAAACTATGTACGAAAAGTATATGCTTCACATTTTTTAAAATAGGAGCAACAACCCCAAAATAAAATAATATGTAAATAAATGTTCAGCTGTTCACTGTGTGTGTGTGTGTGTGTGTCTATTTGCACGTCCCTCTTGTCACTTATTAAACGCTTTTAGAACCATTTCCTTTCACAACTGGACTGCAGCTGATGAGAATAGGAACTTAACTGTCTACAATTAGAAGAAATCATACTTTAAAATTGGTGTTTTATTCTTACATCCTTCTAGTGATGTTATAGGTCTCACAAAGGGCCTTCTTCTTTTGTTTGCCAGCCATATGACTTCACTCACTAATGCATCTGAGTTTATTTCCATCCCCTTAGTCTTTCGCAAGCTGATAATCTTCAGCATCTTTTTGGGGCAGTCCCTCTTTTTCTTGCCCTGTAACTCCCTTTTCTAGGTTTACTTGAGGATACTGACATTGTCTCTTATATAATGCCAAATGGTTTTCTTGGACACATAATTATTTTCAAATGAGTACAGTTTCCCTCCATCTTACTTTTACTTTTTTTCGGTAGGCTTGGTTTGTTGATTCTTACGTTTTGTTTTTGATGAGTTTTCTTCGTTTTTTAATTCTTTTTTTTTTATTGACAAATGGGACATTACATGAGGCCAGAAAGAGGACAGTGGCCAAATAAAATCTGTACAATTTC
>JAOYNN010195000.1:0-10815 GCA_025770095.1 Goniobranchus kuniei
CAATACACAAATGCAGAGACTTTGAAGTTGTTGAATAAATAGCATTTTCGGAATTGGAGAAAAAGTATTATGCTTTTATAAATCATGTATGGGAGTACCTACATTTGTTAAGGGGCCTTTTTATATTTATTTATCTATAAATGTTTGATTAGTCTCAACTGTTGAGTGAATTGTCTAATTGTAAATTAAATATGTTTTGTTCTTGGTTTTTTTTAGTTGTTTGGGTTGGTTTGTTTGTTGTTTTATTTTGCCTAATCCAATACACAAATGCAGAGAATTTTAAGTTGTTGAATAAATATCATTTTCGGAATTGGAGAAAAAGTATTTTGCTTTTATAAATCATGTATGGGAGTACCTACATTTGTTAGGGGGCCTTTTTATATCTATTTATCTATAAATGTTTGATTAGTCTCAACTGTTGAGTGAATTGTCTAATTTTAAATTATGTATTTTTGTATTGAAACCGTGAGAATGAAACATGGAATGTATAATAAGGAATGAATATGGACAGGAAGAGTCTTTTAGCATGTGCCTGGCTATGCAGACCAGAAATACAGATCACCATGAATCCTCAAATTATGCACTCTAGCATCTGTCAATAGACGGAAAAGAAAAATTGTTTTCCCATGTTGACCCTGTATTGACATTGTCACTTTACCAGATTGACTATCCTGATGCAGCAGCCATGAAGTCAGCCAGCCAGGCAAGGGCTGTGGTGTCAGCATCAAACATAGAACTCCTTTTTAATGATGGACAGCCAGACCATCCTGTAGTGCGGCGGATGAATTCGGACAGTATTATAGAGCAGGTAAGTTTATCTAGTTGTGCAAATGCATACGTAATCAATGCTGGTGGCACCGTGCCAAAGATTCCCAGGTCCAGTTCGACTCATAGTCAAGTCTGCTTTTTTGAGTCTGGTCCATTTGGTTTTGGGCGGGATTTGTTGAAGAGAAAATGGCATGTAAAGAAGAAAAATATAGGTGTATAATTACAAGAGCAAGACAGTCCCTAGCAGTGTAAAGAAGAGACAAGCATAGTGAACCTGAAAGTCATAGGTCAAGTTAAACTGACTTAATTATTTGTCTTTTTTACATCAAGAGGAAAGACTTAGTAAGGAGAAGAAAGACATCATGTGCATAGTTTTTCTTCCAAATCTTTCTTTTCCAACAGCTTCCAGAAGACATGGCCTGTGGTAACTTTCTACCTCATGCAGGGATGGAACACGTTGGAAACAAACGCTTTTCCCGTGCCAGCGATACGTCCAGTGCTTATTCTGGCTCTGATGTGATGCATAACTCTCAGGAAGATGGGGACAATCTGGAAATGGAGCTAAGTGGTTTGGCTGAAAGCATGGTAGATTCTGATGATGAAGATGGCTACGCTGAATCTACAGAGGTGAGCAGTCCCAATCACAGTAATTGCAATGGTGCCGTTTAATCTTACGTTAATCTTACACGGTTTTTAAAACAATAGAATACATTTTATATCTATTTGTTGTTTGATGAAATGGCTTATGTTTAAGAACCATTCTCTTCTTTTGTCAAAATGAGTCCTATTCTCATTTTCACTTCAAATACATTTTAATTTTACCCTCAAATGTCTCTCTTTGTCATGTAGTCTTTCACCATAAGAGATGCAGAGAAGGACTGTCTGGAGAAAGAACCGTCTGAAAGAACAGAGGAAGACATTCAGATTCTTTTAGATTTTACACGCCACCTCAAAGTAAGAAATATAGTAAAAGAATGTTGTATCGAATGATGATGCTTCATGGGAAGTGTTGTAGATCAGATTGAAGATTGTGAACACTCAAACGGCTACTGCCAGGTTGTGATTTTAGATATTTTGAATTGAAATGAGTTATTTAGATAAAATAGCATGCAGATGGATGTTGTCTTGATTTCAAGAAATTTTTTAAAATTTCAACAAGAAAACGTCATTTTTATATATTATTCATATTTATTATTTTGGGGGTGATTCTTTGAGAAACCCTCCCTTATTTAACTTTTTTCGCATCAATTTCAATCTTGAATCTAATGGCTTCCCCCAGGCTTTTTCCAACATGACGGAACACACTCGCCGTCTCTTATGTGAAGTCATGGTATTTGCTATTGTACCTAAGGAAGGAACTATTGTGATGAAGGATGGTGAAGAGCTGGACTCTTGGTCTGTCATCCTCAATGGGGAGGTGGAAATTATTCGACCGAATGGGGCTCGGGAGCGACTTCAAATGGGAGACAGGTTTGTGAGGAATTCTATATTCAGCACATTTAGATATTTCAGTTACCCTTACTTTTATAATTATGAAAAGTTGCCTTGGTTTTCCTTTTATTTAAAAAAGAAACCGATGAATTTACAAAAAAAAGATGCTTTCATAAACTTTAATACCAAAACTATATTCACATAGTGCCTAGGTACAGTAAACTTGTTACAGTTGCTAAATGAATTTTTTTTTTGCTCTCCTTCTCACTTGACATGGCTCTTTTTAAAAAGATTTTTTTTTGCTCTTTCCATGTTAGTTTTGGCATTAGTCCTACCATGGAAAAGTTGTACCATCAGGGGGTCATGCGTACCATTGTGAATGACTGCCAATTTGTCTGCATAGCCCAGTCCAGTTACTACAGAATTTTACATCAGGTATAACTTAGAACTTCCATTTAAGTACATACCTATTTAATTTAATTCTTATTGAGCATTCGCTCCAAATATCCCATGTCTCCTTTTAAAATGTGATCTGGTCTTTTTGTGCTTTTCTTTTGCCTTAGAAAAAATCCACAGATATTCTATATACAGACAGTAAACATGGGACACATCTAATTACAACTATTACAATATTTCACAGGGAGAAGAAAACATCAAACGTCATGAAGAGAAAGGAAGCGTTGTAATGGTAACAGAACATAGGGAATTGGATGGAGGTAACAGGAAAGGACATATCGTTATTCGTGTAAGTTCCTTTTCTTTTTTGTTATTGAAAGTATTTGCAGCCAAAGAGATTTAAGGAAATATGAAAGGAAAACAAATTGTGTCTCTCACTTCAAATTGACAACAGATATTGTGCATCTATTGAAAATTCTTTACGCACATTATTTTACTCGTAATACAGATTTGAGTAAATCCGAGGAAACGTTTCCTAAAAAAAAAGATAATGTATATAACCATTAATCGTATTCATACATATAATATTATAATTTCACTATGCCACTTGTTTTTCTTTTGTTGCTTTAATTGACATAAGAAATGTATTAGAAGGAGCACCAATCTCAGTGTTGTCTCTGAGTGAAGGCAGTAATTTGATAAATGCTTTAAGTTACATCAGAATGGATTCAATTGGTCATAAATTGATATATGAGTTGAAAAGCGTTCAAGTTATTTGTTGCACATGTTTAAGAGACTAATACTGATCTCACAATCTTTCAGGGAACCAGTGAGCGACTGATGCAACATCTGGTAGAAAGTCATTCCACCATTGACCCTACCTATGTAGATGATTTCCTTCTCACCTACCGCACATTCTTGAAGAGTCCCTTAGATCTAGTCAAAAGGCTCTTGGAATGGTTTGAGCATGACGAACTGAAGACAAGTGTAAGTGTGTTAAGAAAACTTAAGCTGAGGAATATGTGCATTCTTATTGTTTGCATGTTGTTTCTACTTAGTAAAGAATTAAGTATCTGATTTTAATTTCCTACTTGGGAAACTTACATCTTGATAGGTATTTGAATTAATCACAAATGTATTTGGGCTTTTCCATTCTAAGGCTCTGTTATTATATTTTTTATTCCTTTTTTTTCCCCGCCCTTCCTTCTCAAAGAGTTCATCGCATGTATCAAATCTAATTTCCTTGAAACCACCGTAACTTTTCCTGTAATGGGTGGGGAGGAATAATAGGATTTGTATTTACCATAATGAAAATGGCTTGGTGTTCAACTCTCAGTATGCTGTATCCATTGTTGTTATCCACATATTTTAAAATATCAATTGGCAGGTGACAAGGGTAGTTTTGCTGTGGGTTAACAATCATTTCAATGACTTTGAAACCAACCCAGAGATGTGTAACTTTCTGGAGCACTTTGAGTGTCTCTTGGAAAAAGAGGTAATGAAGATTTTTGTATCCTGCATTTTCTTTTCATATAAGTACCCTGAGATCATTGTTATTTTTGTTCTTTAAAATTTTCGTTGATTTTCAGTCTGATTGTTTTTCTCTCTGTTGTATTTATTATTGTCATGTATGTGCCTGATTCTTGAAAGAATTTTGATCTTTTTTAGATTTTCAACGTAGATTTTGTTTGTTAAGTATATCTTTTGTAATCTTTAAGTACTCAATTTGTCCCTTGTATTGAATTTTGGCATAGGTTTTTTTTGTGTGTGTTTTCATGATCTCTATAACTTTGTTTTTTACTTTGTTGGTTTTTTTTCGGAGGGAGAAGTTTCAGGGGTAGGGGGTTTATTAATATCATAACGATTTTATTTTGTATTGAATTTCATTTCTCAGGCATATGTTCTTCCACATTTCTTTTCACTGGTTTTCTTCGTTTTGAACTTAAACAATTTTCTGTCATGTAATTAGTTTTTTTTTAAGTTGACAGTCTGGTTTTCAATTGGTTTTGTACATTTGCTTTCATTTTTTTCTGTTTTCAGTCTGTGTAATTTATGCTCTATATGTTCTACAGGGATAAAAAGCTGTTGACTTTTGATTTTTGTTTTCACTCATTTTGACTTATAACACGATTTTCCTTTCTCAGACCTTCCGTTCAATGGTAAACCATTTTTTGTCATGTTTCATTTCTGCCTTATTCACGCGCGCTTTCCTCAAAGAATTTTTGATAATATTTCTGTGGTCATGGACTGGCTGGTATTGAAAGCTTATATTTCCTGGGCCATTTACTGAAGGCTCCACACTCCAAATGTCTGTCATCTTTTTATTGGAAAAAAAAAAAACAACAACATGAATCTGCATCTCATTCCCAGACCTTCATTTTTGTCAATTATAAAAAAAATCAAGCTCACATTCTTCATAAAGTTCATAGTAATAAAGTGTGAATGAACTCAGCCCCATATTGGAATTTTCATATCAGTTGTAGCTAAGAAATATTTTAGTTTTATTCATAATTTTTTAGTTTGTATGCTATATAGAATCTAAATGTATTTTTACATAGATGCTAAATATAATTGTGTTAACACATAATATTTTAGCATGCAACATTTAAAAAGGAGGTAAAACATATACAATTATGGTCACAGTCATTATTAGGAGATTGAAATAATTTTTTAAGAATTTCTTTTTGAAGATCTTGCTCTGCAATTTTTAAGAATATTTTTCTGTCAGTATATTGAGGAAGTACAGCTAAAATACTAACCATCTTGCATGGGGTTGAATCATGATAGAAAAATTTTCATTCAAGAGAATTCAAAAATCCACATCTTGCATCAATGGATAATATGTTTTTAATGTCAATATTATTCTCGCCTTCTTTCAACAGAAAGTGAGTGAAATATGGGCTAATGGTAGTATATGTTGTGTGCAGCTGTTTGTTCCTATTTGTTCCTGTCTTTCAAGCATTACCAACATTTTTGATGCATGTGTCATGTCCTGTACTTGCATCTCCCTCCTGCCTGTAATTTTGGGTAGTCTGCTGACCTTGAGCAATGAGTAGAAAGGCTGATAAATTTTGTGTTTTTGGTTGCACTTTTCAAGAGAGGCATCAGTATTAGGACTTCCAATTGTGACGTCTTAATTTACTTCTTTATATTTTTATCACATAAACCAGAAAACACTAGCATTCGTGAAAGTTCCACTATGAGCTTCCTGTGACTCAGTTCTCCATCAGAAGTAATCTTCTCTGTTAGCTGCAAATTTTGCCTTTCAAGTGCATTCAGTTTCTGAGTGAAGTTTGCTTTAGTGATAGATTTTATTACAAATGTATTAATTTATGTATCCATTACAATAACAAGTGTTGTAAGAAGCTTCTTTTTTTTCATATGTAGGGAGGTGTATGCAGTTTTGTTTTTGTTTTGTTTTATAAGCAAATTAGTTGTATGACTGGTTTCAACTTGATTATCGTTATTGTTGAGTTATTCCTGATTTCTTTTCTACCTTTGTTTGGATTTTTGATAAGTTCAATTTTTGTTAATTTTTGCCAATATCTGTTCGTGCTGCAAAATTCAGTTGTCAACATGACACAGTTTCACGCATGTTGTACTGTATCAAGCACCATGCATCATGAAGTGCTCGAATTTGTTTCAATCTGTTGTAACCAGATGAGCTTATCCTCTGTCTTTGCTTGTGAAAACAACTTCTACAGGGGTGTTTTGGTTTTTTTTTTTTAACTTTGTGATTGTTGTTGTTTTTCTTGAATGTTCCATTATCTTTATGAACTTCTGCCCTTTATGCCATTGTTTTTATTTTAAAAAATGCTGGATGGAATGGTGTGTATTGTTTCTTCTATGTGTTCCTTGCCAACTATGTTTTGATTTCATTTTTGCTCATGGCACCTGACATGCTTCTGTTCTCAGTCTGAAAATGACTTTGAGGTAAGCTCGCTTCTGTCATGGTAATGGGTAGTGCTTTTTATGTAAAGGATAATTTTCTTTCTTCTAACCTTTGTATGTATCCATGTATTTTCCTTCATTTTCCTCTTCAGTATCAGTATCTTGGGTAGGTCATTTTTCTCTGCTTTTTTGTTTTTTAATTATTATTGTTATCAATTATATTGAAAGAGAAAGAAGAAGAAAAAAGAATCGGAGGAGAAAAAAGTTATACGGGAAAAATTAAATTCTGGTATTTATACTCATGTGTTAAATCTTATCCAAGCTTTTATATTTATCAACGTTTCAAATGCTTTGTAGCTTTTTTGTTGGTTTTGTTTGTTAAATTTTTTGACCAATTCACAATATTCATCTGTCTTTAGAAGTAGCTCTATTAATTTTCATCGTCCAGGCCATAAACCATTAGCAATTTACTGTGTTTATTGTTTATCGAATTATGCTTCAGCTCACCACTATTTAACTACTAATTTACAGAAAATCCATTTTCCTTCTAGAAACATTAGGGAATGAAGTGTGAATGATTGTGAGATGAAAAATTGAGTGTCTTTCAAATTATATTCCCTTATTTCATTTGAAGAAGATTCATTTAAACTTTTACATAAAGTTTACCATATTATTAGAGGTGATCGTTTGCTATGATAAGTTTTTGTCTGAAAATTTGTCTAGCACAAGTGTGTGGTGTGGAAGGAAAATGAAAAGAGAAAAGCAAACAAGTGCCGCACATATATATCAAAACTGAACTGCCCTGAAGGAAAAAAGTAGCAAAATCCTAAACTGTAGTAGGATTGCTTCATGAAACCAACTCTTGAAGCCGAATTTTATTTGCCCCTCCTTGACATTGTCTGAATTTTTTAAGATTCACATTAAACTGATATGTATGTGTGAGAAAGATTTATATGATTCTTTGATGTTCTCAAAGGAAAGCTCGGTGTAAAAGAAATTATATATCAAGGTTGTTTGTTTTTTCTCTCAGTTACATGGAAATCAAGTCAAAGGAACACAATTAAACCGCGATAATAAAATATATTACATTCTCAAAATTGTGTCATTTTTAGACTGTGCCTGAATCGTATTCTTAAGCTTTAATGAAACCTGTCATTGCAGAAGATTACTCTGCTTATATAATATAGTTGTTAAAACCTATATAATATAATTGTTAAAACCTATATAATATAATTGTTAAAACCTATATAATATTATTGTTAAAACCTATGTAATATAATTGTTAAAATCTTGTGTAAATATTCATATTGCCTCAGTCCTATTTCTTATAAAAAAATTTCTATTATGGAAGTTGAATGCTGTTTTGTCTGCCAGATATCTTTATTTTAATAAGAAAAATGTAACACCAGTCAAGGATTTACAATTTAAACCATTATAAAATCAAACATCTCTGTCCTCAGACCAAATAGTCATGGAATATCTTGATTAAAAAATTTCTTCATATAGACTCATTTCTTTCTCATATACATGTTTGAAGATCCAGGCTGCATGGGGTGTGCAAATTTTGTACCTCAAACTTTATATACTAAAGAGATGAAATGAATAAAAGGCTTCAGACTTGGATGGCATGCTCATGTACAGACAGATACTTGAAAGTATCTCATCATTGCTCATTAAGAAGATGAAGCAGACCTCCTTGCTTGTTCCTTCCCCAACCCCCACCTTTTATTCCATTGTTGATCAGAAAGTAGTATATACAGCATCAAAAATAAGATGCAGCAATAGCAGTAAAATAAATTACTGTATTAAAGAGAGAATAATAAGCTCAATTGATTTAGTAATTACATGAGATTGAAACTGCATTGGCTGAGTGTTCATTTCATATTTCATTTTGTATCTTTATCCATTTGATCAAGACCTGTTGCTGCTTCAAATGTGATACGATTTACATGGTTACATTATTATCAAAATGTCATGCAACCCATTATATATGCTTGCATCATAGTCTTTAACACTGACTCTTGTGTATGCATTTTATCTCTACACACGCTAAAAAAAGAAAGTGGATAAATCATGTATCCTTTCTTGCACATACTTCATCTTTTAGTTCTCTGAAATAGAAAATCTGTCTCCTTTAATTTACTCTCAGCTTCATGCGTTGTTGCACTACCTACATCTTTAAGTTCTGAAACAGCAAGCATTTAAGTTACTCTCACCATAGTAAATTTGTCCTGAATACATAGCTGTGACATACTGGTATCCTTTCTATTTCCGTCCCTTCACATATATAAGTCTAGTATCCCTTGGTCCTGCTACAGGCATTTTTCTAAAATAAATTTTACAAATTAGTGTGGCAGTCTGTAGTTTCATTCCTTTACAATTTTTTTTTTTCAGTGCTTCCGTATTTTTTACTGCTCAGATTCATTACTCAGTATATGAGAAAACCTTTTGATTTTAAAAGCTTTGGATTAGTGGTTCTCAATTAATAGTCCATGGACTCATTTTGGTCCATGGGGACCTTTTTTGGGGTGGTTGTCAAATCATCTTCTGTATTTAGTAACAAAGTGGAAATTGGTTTATACATACATTTCTATAACTTCTACGGTAGTGAAAATTTCTTTGATAGAAAGCCACATCAGTAATCTTGGAAGACCATTTGGAAATGAAAGTTTGTGTGAGTGGTTGCCAGTTTGTCCTTGCTTCTAACCCAAAAAGATGGAATGGAACGAGTTAGTTTCAGATATCAAGCTACTCAGAAAGGAGAGTTCTTTCAAGGAATGTAATTCTCTGTCTTAAAGTCTCATAACTAGTAGCACCTAACTGATAAAAATATAGTTGCTTTACTTGTCTTGTGGGGCCATATAGGTATGGAATGATACATTTTGCTTTCTACTGTGGATTCCCATGTATTTTGCGCGTCATGTTGAAAAAGAGCTGGAAACTTTCAATGCTGATTGATATGTTATTGTGCTCTATCAATGCCACCCCAAACATTAAAAAGCTTGTGAATGAGAAGTGAATCTAAAAGGGTGTCTATAGAAAAAAAGAGTTAAATAAATAAATTTGGCAGGAATGTATCAGTTGTGTACTCCTGCATACTTTCAAATTTCTGTTCGCTAGAAATTAATTTGATGGCAAGAGTTTGAATGAGGAGAATGTATTTCAGGCACCATATTAGCTGGCATGATTCATGACAAACAGAATTAGACACAAAATTAAACATATTTGGGGCTTATATATGGTGAGTTTTATTATATGGATGCGAGTGCTGGAACATCAGCAACTATATGAAAAGAAGATCGGAGGCAACAAAATGGTGATCCATTGGAAGGATGTTGAGAAAATTGAGAAAAACAAAGGAAGTCAAACCAAGAAGACCTGGAAATGGCAAATGTTCAAAGATCCCTCATGAAAACAATGCATAGATGACAGATGAAATTCATGGGCCATGTTTACAGGAAGGGAGGAATAGGACAAATAAGTATTAGTATGACAGGAAACATTAAAGGAAAGAGAGACAGCAGACACCAGTGTATGACAATCGTAGACAGTCTCAACATCTGAGCAACCAATAACATAAAGAACCACACTTCATTCATAAAGGCCTGGTACGACAGAAAGGAGTGGCGAACCATGACCATCAATACCTGTTTCAGACAAGATGCTTGATGAAGATGATTTTATACGTCAGATTTAACTGGCTATTATTTTATACTTTGGGGAAATCGTTGTTAAATGTATTGCAATCCAAACTGTCTGTATGACATACTTATGTATCAATATTCAGAAATCAAACAGTCCATGACATTTTTGTATGGGGTTGGTAGTCTGTGAACAAGTTGAGAACCACTGTTTCAGATGTTTGATCCTACCATTTTAAAGCTTCTTTCATATTCATCCACATCTGTATAACACATTACTTTTTGCAGTTCAAGTTACAAATCATGCCTTTTTGTTTAACTGTCGAGTAGTCTGTTATCCTGCTTGAAATGATGGGTTTGTCCTGCATTAGGATAATTTGACCTGCAGTCATGCTAGATATTTTAATTTAGAGCTTTGTGTTGCCTTTGCAGTCCACTCACAACTTTCTATCTTTTTTTCTTATCTTTTTTCCCCTTCTTTTCGAATATGTAATTTGCAAATAAAAGCCGTTGTTTGTTCAGAGTGCTTCATTTCTAAATATATACATACTACATAAAGAGTAGGGAAATCATCTACCCAGCTTATCCTCTCAACAGAAGATAGGTCAAATCAGCCATGAGGAAAGAAAATTAAACTATTTTTTGTTCCCTCATTGTTTTGACCCTTCTGATTGGGACTTAGTTTATG
>JAOYNN010195111.1:0-10813 GCA_025770095.1 Goniobranchus kuniei
AGACAATATTATTTTGGTCTTTCCAGTTTAGCTCACTGTCTATGGTTATGCCTAAGTATTTAGCACTTTTAGTTTCATTCAGAACCTCATTATGTATCTTGTATTCATATTTTATTGGTTTAATGGTGAGCTGACATCATTCACAAGAGTCATTAATCGGTTTTTTCCTTCTCCTGAAAAATCTGGTGTTATGGAGTAAGTCGATCTTATCATGATGACAGTGATAAGCTTGTGGTGTTCAATGTCTTCTTTACTAGCCAGCAAGGAGGCAACTTTCTTTGATGTCTTCCATTCTTCTGTTTGCCTTCTGGTAACTGTGTGCAATGTTTAATCTTAATTGACCTTTAGATTGAAAGTTTTCAGAATCTTTCCCGAATCACGATAGCTTGCTTTTCTCCACAAAGTATTATACATGTACAGAAAATATTGTAATATACACTGCTATACTTTGAAATGCGTCAAATAAAGTTCATTACATTCTTAATGACAGAGATGTGACTGTTTATTTTTCACAAGCACATCACAGTCTGGTGTAAGCTTTGAGCTTCCCAACACTAGTAGCAAGGCATTTAAATGTCCATCTGATAGGTTTCCCCTACTTTTGCCTTTACAAGCTTCAGTAGAGAAAGTTTGTTTACACAAGTGAGTTGTGTTCAGCCTTTCAATATTACTTCTGAACAATGTCAGCCTTGCTCTGAAGTCCTTGATGTAAGAATACAACTGGTCAATCCAATTACTTCATAAATTCACCATGCATTTTCTGGTTGAAAAATGTTTATATGGTTGGTGATGTCTGTCAAAAACGCAAACATCCACAGCCAGTCAAAGTCTGACAAAACTTCTGGTTTGTTCTTCTCATTGAAAACTTGGGTAATTTCTTTCATAGGGCAAAAACTCTGGCCAAAATTTTTCTGCAGCTTAGCCAATGTAGTAGGCCTGAGACAAGTCACATGCTCACCATCAGTCTCTCTTCAAAATTCACAAAACTGGTTGTTGTTGAAAGCAAGGGCATATACAAAGTTTACTAAATGTAACCACTGATTTTAACACACATGCATATCCACAAATTTAGCACACAATGCCTGTGGGTGGATATATATTGCATAGACATTAGAAGCATGTACCCAAGTCTTTCACATTTTATCTTTATTTAACCAACTACACCTTTCTTAATACCTACTATATTTTTACAACCATCAATTGTTTGTTTCCATGGTATTTTAAGGCTCTTTTCAACTGCTACGTCAACTCAGTGCTTTAGAAAAAGCAAAACACTACCCTAGCTAAAATAAGAGAGAACATAAGTTGCAGAATGAGTTTTTGGATGAAGAAAAGAAGTTGCTAAAGTGGAAAACATAATTCAAAATAAACAGTAAACACAATACATTTCAAAAACAGGTAACACAATGGAGAGATGAGTCTAAGCAAAAAACTATCATCTCTCAAAATGAAACAAAACAAAAGAAAAATTTTAAATGGTCATCAAGCCCCAAACTGTGAAAGCGCTAAATACCCAAGATTTTTTTTTATGCCCTTTGTTTACGAAAATATTTGGTCATTCTAGATAGCAAGAGCCCGCTAATATTTTCATACAATTTTTATATTTGCATACAATTGGGGGAGAACCACTGAATAATGCCTCCTTCGCTCTCCTGGCAAAACTGTGCACCCTTTGAAGAAAAACTAATCAAAACAGCTTAACAGAAGGACAGATAAGAGAAGAAGTTATCACTCAACCCTTTTACTCAACTTCTGCGACATGCGTAGGGAGAGATACTAGTGGGTCTTGATGGGGTTTGGTAGTCACTGAGCTGCCATGTACCTTTATGCATGGTTACTCTTGCTTCTCATTGGTGGCATAGTTGTGTGTTTGCCAATCCTTTGTCCCTCTGCATGTATGTGAAAGATTACACTGGCATATCTGGATAAGCCAGGAAACCGGGACTACTGTGTGTTGACACCTGATTCTACTTAACAATTAACTGATAACTCATACTGTTGAAACTAATCATTTCCTGCTTTTTGAGTAAAGAATGGGATCGATGCAAGATTGTCATTATCTATGCACATGGTGAAAATTATCAGACATAATAAAGTGCAGGAAAGCGTATTTGTCTTTACAAGCATTGCCTCCCAACAATTTTCACCCAATGTGATTCAAATTTTGACAAATTTCCAACTTTTCGTTCCCTTTAAGTGGCGCAACATTCCGTTTAACCAGTGACAATTACATAGAAAAAAATTCTGTTCCCAAAGGATCGTTCCCTTAAAGCGGCATTCCAAATACCGACGTGAACTGTATTAGTTATCTCCTTGAGACTGGAGGTGACAGAAGTGTGGTTTATAAGAAGGATGCAACAAAATTTGTGGAGAGAGGAAATATAAGAGCAGGTGCTTATGACAAACATAGGCTAGATCTAAACCGTTACTCATTATAACAAAAATCTGATAGATGCCAACAGAAAAAGAAGTTGCTATATCTGAACATGACAGAAAAAAATGAAGAGAAGAGAAGCACAGAGCACCAGCGTGGATCTTACGTGGTTGGCTGAAATTGATGTGACTTGGTGGGCCCAATTTTGACCCAATGGCAGTAGTTTGGAGGCCCCCTTTTTAGATAATGTGATTAAAAAAAAGAAAATGCATGTTTTTATGTTCTTTCTTAGCTTGGGAAAAACTGACACAACAATCAATTTAGACTTACCATATTGTGGATCGATATCATCTTCTATAACTTTTGGTTCTTGTGGAGACCAACACCTGCCAAAGAAGGAGTTTAAAATAAAAATTCCAAGTACACCATCACTCTGTAGATAAAGACTATTTAGCTTTTATTGTTTAGACAATGGAGTGATTAATTACCAAGTGTGAACTTTATTTTCTTTCAGCACATATATATATTTTAATCAGAATTCTGTGTCAGGACAGTCTGAAAAGAGGTACAAAACTATGAATGCATTGCTGTTGCGAAAATCATACGCAGATGGATTAAAGTGAACACAAAGGTCTGTCTATTCTCGAGGCTCAGATGATAAAACCATTTCCAGCATTTCTTGTATATGTGATCTTGATGAAAAATTGGCTTATGGGTATTTCAATCCACATGATCAGCACTTTTGAGGGAACTGTGAGCCTATTTAAAGATAAGATCTTCAGTTTCCCACCTGTAGTTGTACTCGTTGAAAGTCCACCTGTAGTTGTACTCATTGAAAGCCCACCTGTAGTTGTACTCATTGAAGCCCACCTGTAGCTGTACTCATTGAAAGTCCACCTTTAGTTGTACTCATTGAAAGTCCACCTGTAGTTGTACTCATTGATAGTCCAGCTGTAATTGTACTCATTGAAAGTCCACCTGTGGTTGTACTCATTGAAAGTCCACCTGTAGTTGTACTCATTGAAAGTCCACCTGTAGTTGTACTCATTGAGAGTCCACCTGTAGTTGTACTCATTGAAAGTCCACCTGTAGTTGTACTAATTGAAAATCCACCTGAAGTTGTACTCCTTGAGAGTCCACCTGTAGTTGTACTCATTGATAGTCCAGCTGCAACTGTACTCATTGAAAGTCCACCTGTAGTTGTACTCATTGAAAGTCCACCTTTAGTTGTACTAATTGATTGTCCAGCTGTAATTGTACTCATTGAAAGTTCACCTGTAGTTGTACTCATTGAAAGTCCATTACAAAGCTATCATATCGTCTGTTTAAGTCTCCAAATGCAAAAGTCAGAAAATGGGTTATGACGTTTTTGGCCCTTATGACTAGACTGGGTGTCTCCCAAGTCATGTATTAAAATTGTCCCTGCAAATTTCTACATGTGTGAGTCTGAAAAGATTTATAGAGCAGTGAGGGACATTCATTCTAATCACATAAAGCCAAATACATCATGATAACCCTGTTTCTTGCTTACGTGTTTAGAAACCTACAGAAAGGATAAGTTTCATGGCTGTGTCAAGGCACTATCTTGTTGTTTTTTTTCAACCAGATCAACATATTCAGTTACTGTAAACATTTTATTTCCCTGCAGCATGCATTCCCTCCTGTAACTAAAATCAAACTTCATAATGATGTGAGACCAAACAGTTTACCTGTCTACTGATCCACTTAAGCACCTTGAAACCAAATTGTTGTTATGAAATGTGGCTGTGATAAAGGCAATTTCTCCATCTACCTGGAAATTTCAAGGCCAACTTTTACTTGCAGTGAAAACCTCTGATATTAATTCACAAATAATATTTCCATTATAAAAGATACGATTGATATTCCGTGTATACTCTCATCTATCTCTATCTTATCTAGACTTTACAAAAATGATAAAAAATAAAGACATTTTCTGATGGCAAGCATGACTTCCACATGCATGCATTCGATGTGTCCATCCAACAGAATGGGGAAACATACAGAAAAATGCTGACAGCTCCTTAACTAATAATTACACATTGACAAGTAGCTGACATCATTTAACTGTAGGTCTAATAGAATGGATATAATTGCAAGAACATAGAGCAAGAAAAACACACAGCATTATAAAGAAAAATGGACTCGTCAATAAATAAGTAGATCAATTTCAAATCAATGATATCTTCTTCCCCTTTAAAATATATTGCTGCTATTCTTATCAAAATAGACAGGTGGACGAATATTTAAGGTCATTAGTTTAACTTGTTTGTTTGTTTGTTTATTTGATGTTTTAGGGCTTTTTTCAATAACAAAGGTCATCTCAGCTCCATGGAAAGTGTAAAATGAAATACTAGTTTAAGGGAGAGAACACAAGTAGAAGAAATTTTATTTTTAGATAAGGGAAACGGGCATTTAAAATAACCAACAAGTATACCATTGTACAATACAACATAAGATAACTAAAAAAGTTACATGGAGAGATGATTTATGAATAAAATTTTAAAAAAATCATCACTCTAAAAACCTAGACTTATTAACAATGGCCAAGAAGCCCCAAAACTGTGCACCATGATAACCACCCAGGATTTTCTACCACCCTTTGGGTACAAAAGTACTCTGTCCATCTGGATATAAAATGACCTGAATAGTATTTTTAAGTCATGCAATGCATATGAATGGGGGATAGTCACTGAATAACATTTTCTTCCTCTTCCCAGCAAAACCCCTCTGAGAGCACAAAAGAGAGCCTGACAGAAAAAGAAGGTGAGAGAAGAAGCTCTCACTCAACCCTTACTCACCTCTTATGAGATGCATAAAGAGTACTGGCAGTAGGCCTATTCCACATCTTCACAGTTGAAGAATCCGGAAACTGCTTGGGGACTTTTTTGGACTTAAACTCTTCCTTAGACTAAGACCAATCATACAGGCGTACCTTTGATCCAAAACTTATTTCTATTGTTGTACTAGTTAACATAAAAAGAAAAAAAACAAACAAAGCTGCCATATCCACAATTTGAAAATTCATCCAACTGGCCATCAAACACTGCCTGATACAATTGGCACCTAGTTGCTTTGATGAGATGGTGGTATACACTTACTAGGAATCTTACACCATTTTGTGCTTTTTACTACAATGTATACATAGTAAGTACTGCCAATGTCATCCTCTAATTTAATGAGCCTGCCCTGAGAGTTAAAAGGTGGCGGTGGGTTCTGGGAAGCCAAATTACGATCAGAAAATCAATTTTTGGATTTTCGTGTTTTCAGCAAGTCTCTTGAAGATGCAATTTGAAATGAGGGAATGGAAAGCACAAAAAGGTTTTTACAATTTTTTCTAGGTATAGGTAGTACGCCTTCTTGAAAGTGGGCATCACTTTTGTGAAAGAAAGAAAACTTTTGCCAGTCAAAAAATGCCTCAAAGCTGGTTTCATGCTACTTTCAACCTAGAGTGTTTTGTATCATTCAATGATCCTTGTCTTTCACTGCACCAACACACACATATATATAGTGGTGAACATCTGCTTCTACTTTTCTATCACTATCATAAAGACTTCCTTTCAGGGGCAAGATCGGACCATATGCAACATGCTGTGAGGTTGAAAGTTTCAACTGCATATATAGGAACCTTGAGTTTGGCGACTACTCACTTGTCTTGACACCCAGCTTTCAGGGACTTTTTTGTAGGTGTGATGTCATGACATGGAGTAATCATTCTCTCGAAAGTCCAACCTCACTAGCAGTTTCCTTTTCTTTGATCTTTTGATTTGACACAATCATCATGCAGGCAACTGCTTCTTGATGATTCATACAGGATGCAGAAAGTGGTCTACGGTACATGGACCTTGTGATCATGCACATTTGATTCTGTGGGGTCCTCTCCTCTGAAAATTCTTACTCATTTTCCAGTTGCACTATCAGAAATACCTATACTGCCATAAACATACTTCTTCTTTGTGGACTCTACCTGATATAAAGCGATAAGAAGTCCTTTTGTCAATTCATACAATTTGACATGTGAATCTGAGCCACATGCTGTCAAACTTTTTACACTGGATTCTAGTTTGTGGCTCAAAAGAAGTGACTTCTGGAAAATTCTGAAAAGAAAGCAAATGCAAGCGTGTTTTAAACATGAATGCATTCACATGAAATCACTCTTAAAAGAGTTTATCTAAAATTTGAATGCAGAGTAAATTCTAAAAATCATGGTGACAAAGTATTTGCTGAAAGTGATCCTCAGCAATCCTCCATCCTTTTCATCATGGAGATGTACAGGATCTCTATTCAATGTAGTTTGCAAAATTGTTATTGGCCTGCGTTTTAACCTGTTGTGGCAAATTGTGTAAAATAGTCTTAGCATGTGGCGTGATAGACACCACATGCTCTCCGGGATGAAGAGTGAGAAAGGCCTTTCATTGTAATTGTCAAAATGATTTTTCTTGGTTATTTTGGCAAGGTGGTGAATATTGAGGATGTTTCTGAGATGGTACCTGAATGCGTATAAAGTTTTATTTCTTCTCAATGAGGTAACGCACATATGCCACAACATGCAGGTCAAAACACATTCCATCATTGTCTTTTGGCTTCAGTATGTCCTTTGAAGAAAAATATCAAATGCCTCAAATTAATTGTAAGTACTTAGTCAATCAGGAGCTGCTAAAATGTTTATTTATATTTACTAGCAGAGGAAAGTTATAAAGAAAGGTTGGGATAGATTCATGTCTCAGGTCTCAGCCAGTGACAGTGCAAAGAAAGATTTCAGATTTGTTAGTTAAAAGGTAAATTTGAAAAAACAAATTAAAAAAATTAAAAGCCTTCTAAATAAGTTAGCTGCATAATCTATTTTTTACTTCTTCTTCTTCTTCAGGTACCGTGTCTGAAACAGACATTGGCGATCATGTTCCTCCACTCATACCTGTCCTCAGCTAACCGTATAAGGTCGTTGTTGCTACCATTGTTGCTGTATACACACGCTTAACAGATGATGATTATCTCATGGGTTGTGCAGTCATAGTATGACTCTCATTCCTCTTTGTTCGGTTTTTTAAAAAATTCTTAAGCATAAAATCATCACTAATAATTATCTACATTAAAAAACCCACATTGCCATCTTCAGTTCAGTTGACTTAAAATCGATCGAATTCGAACGGTGGCCGAAGGTGGTTTAGAGATGCCCTGAAACCACATATTTTTTATAGCTAGGGCATTCTTCTGACACATGTTTGTCAATATAGGGCTAATTTTGTGTTTCCAACAAAAGATTACCATAATCATTGCTTTTTTTCGAAGAAAAGCTCACAAAAATGCGACGACGGCCGCCATGTTGAATTCCTTTGTTTACAGTCAGAACCGAAGCATAGCCTTGCCGGTATCGCCCGTTTATCAACTGATAACGACCATTCCCATGGTTGATTTTGATTTGGAAGTCTTATTTAGTCAATCTTCAAATGTCTGGATGCCTAGGTCTATGTGTATTGGACGTGGATGGCGAAAATCGGCCCCTGTCGCAAGTCGTCGTGACCGGAAAATCCCGTAAGTTACAGATTGATCTAGTTCGCTAGTCTTTGTTCAGTGCATAAAATGCATGATATGTCGTTATTATTCATAATTCTCCTACATTCCTTACAAGATATACTTTTTTCTGACCTCTATAATGATTTATCTTGGCCAATGGAGCCCTTTTCAATCCGTAAACATTTAGGACTCGCAGCATTGAGAACAGCCTAACCTCATGGCCAAGGTCACGCCCCCATCTGCCTCTTGCTGTTGCAGAATAAAATTGTGTGTTTTATTGATTTTTTTGTTTTCTGCTATAGATTGAAGATTGTTTGCACCATATCTACACTGAATGAATATGGCTTGTCTGTAATTTGTGATTTTATTTTCAATTTTGTTATAAACACATGAAATATATATTTTAAAAAAAAACACACAAAAAAAAAACAATTATGGTAATTTATTGAAACCTATAGGCTACTACATGTAGGCCTAATTATGTACTTTTTTTTTCTTGCTCATTAGATTTTACCATGCTCAATATAAAGGCAATGGTTTTTCTTCTCACAACCCTGTAGATAGAGATGTGTAATACATCCTGCAACACCATCAGGCCCTGAACAGAAGTGAAACCATCAATGACCAGGATTCGGTTCCTTGAGTACATAATATGACTACATTTTATTTATTTCAGATGGTGTTTTTTCCCAAGCATCTGCCACTTTATAACAATTCTTACTGTAATTGATGCAAAATGGTCTAATTTGACCCCAAAACAAATTCCATTGAGGCTAGTGGCATGAAATTAGTACATTTATGATTTGTCTGTGTCCGTTATGAAATATTACGTAACATAATAACATCAATAAGTACATTGAGACAAATTGCAGAAATTAAATTTTGTTTGAATTTCATGTAAACAGAAGGAGGACATACTATTCTAGGTATTTCTAGGATATTTATTTAGGTCTAAAACATATTTTATTCAATGACATGTTTTATCCGGTACTTCTTGTATTTTCACATTATGACATGTTTTTGCCACAACTTATCTCAATATGCCTATTTAAACACCAAATTTGGCCAGAAACTACAAAAGTGATTTTACTTTGATGGAATAATAAAAGTTATCAAGTACACATCCATAACTATTTTATCCTTCATACTGTTTATCAAAGTTCGTAAAAAGTGTCTGTTTTTTATATCTAAAAACAGAACAGAAATTATGTCACTGTCCTGATTACGTAACACGTAACCAAACAATTTGTGTTTCACGTGAAAGCCTACCAGTTACTATCTAGTGCATACCATACACTTCTATCTTTTCTCATGTTTTGATACTCTCATGCTCTCATAACTAATCATACCCCAGGTACAATGTCATTATAAAGGGGAAACCACTGAACTGGAAAGAGATAAGAAATTATTCATTATGGCGGCATTTCTTAGTAAACACCTGGGATCAGCCTGTTCATCTGAACGGGGTAAGCAGCTAGTATAAAATAGTACACAAAATAGATACTTTAGAACACAAGTTGTTTTTTTTAATTTTTCACATGTAAATTTTACTCGAGGTGACAAATTCAAAATATACATCTGATATTGCTCTAAACATATAAGACGAAACTATTTTAGATTAAGAACAGTTAAAACTTGGAATTGTCTCAAGTTTGAGACAAAAACTTCAAGCTCTTTGAATTGTATCAATTTCAAGAATGCCATTTACAGGGAGCTTCATGAGTTAGAATATGGGCATGATGCATGATAAAAATGTACTTTTAACATTATTTATTACTACCACTCATTATTACTTAGTTACTTATTGGATTTAAATTGTGAAACAGGGCATTTAAAGGTCAGCGACCTAATTGAGAGCCCTTAAATCCTATATCGTATCATATAAACCAGAAAGGAATCGAAAGAACGATTCTTTCACAAGGCTTGTTTGTTTGTCTATTTGGTGTTTTAGGCCTCTTTTGGGCATTAAAGGCCATCTCAGCGCCCATGGGAAGAGTAGGACGATAAGGGTAAGCTGGTAATTTTCTCAAATTCTTATTTGAACAGTAAACACGTAAACTTATGGTAAGAACCAGTGACTTGCTACTATAGCAAGTATACTATACCATAAGTAAGAACACAATTGGCATGATATAAATAAAAGGAAAATGGTGTATTTGACAGGATTTTCAGTATGGTTGCCATGGTACGACGGCCATCATGGATTTTTGCTTCTTTTTTTTAAAAAACCAAATTTTCAGTTCTAAAATCTCCAAAGTAAATTGTTCTAGGCTACTGAAGGTCTTTCCCTGTATTAAAGAGCGGTTGTTGTAAACAGCTAGCAATTTGGAAGTACTTTATATACAGATACAGGAGAATTATAGCCCCATGAAACACACACGAACAGATTTTTGCAGAAATGTTACGTAATTTGAAGACTGATTACATCTTGACACAAAACCAGAGGAGATATGGATGTAACAAATAGCCAGCCGTTAACAACTGCAGCTCAGTAACTTGTTTACAGTTTGTGACTGGAGAAAACATTTGGCAGTGATCTAGGTGATGTGCAAAGCCTCTTCTGGGCGGGGGAGTCTGAACAAATGGAATGGCTCTGAAACCATTAATGCTGGACATTATGTGAATATTAAAAAAAAAAAAAAAAAAAAAGATTAAACGACGTAATTGATCACTCATCTTTTACCAGCATTAAACTTTTAAAATTGTAATAGACCTATGTATCAAATTTGGTAGTTCTACTGGCTGTGACCAAAGAGTCAGAGTTGATCCAAGTCCGAACATAAATCAATATTATCCGCTGCACGGGTTCAAACCGTTTTCATATCTAACAAACGAAGCAATAGGTGTTTTCCCTGCAGTGTAGTTTGTCACAATTCGATGCCTCCCAGGCCTGGGGGGGGGGGGGGG
>JAOYNN010195222.1:0-10813 GCA_025770095.1 Goniobranchus kuniei
TGTATGTATGTATGTATGTATGTATGTATGTATGTATGTATGTATGTATGTATGTATGTATGTATGTATGTATTACTGACCATAAGGAATTTAAATAAGTCAGAAACCCACATAACATGACGAAATTGTATTGGGTTTTTTCATGCTATCTGGAAATTACATAAATGTTATATTTAGTAAAATTTTCTTAACCTGCAACATTGACTGACCTAGCTATGATGTCACCACTGATTTACTGTGTTTTTTCTATCATTCACTGCAAAAGGAATTGAATTCAGGCCCCAGTGATGGGGTAGACTCATCTTGTTCAAAGACGATACCACCAGGCTCGTTGTAGTATATCATACATCTCAATCCTGTCTTGGTAGTTCGTTGCTTCAATGTGTCTGTGTAAAAGAAGAAGCGTCTTCGGCTCTATCTGTTGTCAATGAGGACCAGGCATTGATCTTTGGGGGATTGCTGTGGACTTCGATGGTTTCATTTGGTTTATGTTTGCCCAAAATCTCCTATTGCTGGGGAATTTTTACCAAATTTCCTTGCTCCTCCTAACAAGTGCGATGGATCTATGAAACCATAGGTATATCATGGCTTTCTCTTGGTTTTGTAATTTTTAATTCTTGTTTGATAAGCTAGAAGATTTCGTTTCCATTGATGTCCAAATGGCATCATGCTTATTGCAGAGAGCAAAATTACTGATTACATCATAACTTTAAAAAACTGCCAGTAGTCAATAGTTATGTGCTACATAAGATTTTGTCACATAAAACTTGGATAATTTTCCTATTAGATGCAACAAGCCGCATTCTTTTTGATAAATTACTTTATAAGGTATCCAAGTTCTTTATCCTTCAATAATAAAAACAAAAACAAAAACATTGTATAATAAATGGTACCTATTGGTGCTGTGGGCTAGGGCAAAGCTGCATTGATTTCTTGAGAAAACTGCAGTGATGATGTCATATCGTAAGGCCCTTCATGTGAAGAAGTTGCTTTACCCCGTGTGTTTTGGATAAATTGGCCCAGAACTAAGTCTGTGCCGCTGCTGAAATCTTTCACCTAGGAAGTGGCCACACCAATATATGTGTAGCAAAAAACATCACATGTTTTGGCTGAGCAGTCATACAATGGCAATGGTTTGGTAAAGTTTATGTCATAAAGATACCTCCCCACCCACACACACACACAAACAAACACAAAAAAGAAAGAAACAAAACAAAAAAAATCACACAAACAGTCATATGACAATATTCACTGTAATAGTATATGTCATAGCCCTTTTTTTTTTACTTGCTGAGTTTTCAGAATCTTGATGCTAAATGTCAAATTTGGATACGACCGGTAAACTTTCTCTTGCAGAACCTAAAAATTTTACTGATGAAATTTCCTGTTCTCCCATAGACAGACAGAAACAAGTAAACCAGCAATGATATAGCAATCAAAGGCAATGCTTGGTGAATCCAAATAAAAAAAATAAAATAATGTGTAAGGACGAAAGTAAGTGGGTTTTTTACCTACAAATTTATTCTCTATGAGAGAGTACAAATTTATTTGAAGTTCTTATTGTTATAAACTAATCATTTAGTAGTGTTATTAAAGCAACAATAATTAAAACAAGAAAATGCATGGATTAAATGGAAGCTCAACATATTAAAAGTAATACGTGTATAATAATAAAACAAAAAACAAAACAAAAAATCTCTCTTGGAAGTAATTTGGGGGATGGAAGAGGAAATGTCAAAGAATGCAATGTAAAGATTAGCATTGTCTTATGACATTGCAATGGAAATCATCACAAAAACAATGAAAGGAGAAATTTTTAAAAGCTAAAAAAACAAAAAACAAAAAAACCCAATAAAAATCAAACTAAACAATAAATACCATACAAAAACTGAGACAACTTCAGTTCTTCAATTTTCTTATGCAAATTGATATCAGCAGTGTGATATAATGCAAAGACATTTTGAAAGTAAAAAAAAAACGCAAATGAAATATGCTCTCTTCCATACAACAAAATATGAATGCTATAAATCTATGATTGCAAGCTGTCTAGAAAGCTGAAAGATGTTTTGAAATAAAACAAATAAGTAAGTATTCATCTAACTCTTTAATGTGTCAAGTTATGTTTATTTTCCTTCACCCGTTTTCTTTTTCTTCTACAGAAGCAGGAAATTAATGAAAAGAATGTATAAAAAGTTAAACATCAGATGTCAACACGAGCAAGAATAATGAGAAAATCAAATGCCAGAGCATAAGTTGTTCCTTCAAGATAAAGTGGGAAAATTTGTACTTTAACTGGAATATCCAACCAATGAAAAGCCCAACTTTGGGAGAGATATAAGGCCAAAATATAATCCAATGTCAGTCAAAATTTGCATCGCAGTATCAAAGAAACAAAAATTTTGTTAAAGACATTTCTAAAGATGTATCTCAAATCAAACCACAGTTTATCCCTAAAATGTAACTGATGGGTCCTGACGACTTACACAGAAGGTTGGCAAACATAATCTGATCATCATCATCATCTGGCATCTTGCTAATAAGCATTGACGATCATGTCCTTCCACATTTTGCAATCAGAGATTGCTCTTAAAATGCTGTTGACATAACCTAATATATATGTATATATGAATTAAATGCAATATTCAAAGCAGACTGAAAGATAAAAATGGAATGAAGTGAAGGATTAATACTTTAGCAATATGAAAGAATTCACAAATTCACATGACAGAACATGTAATAATCTCATTAAATATTGTTTACTCATTGAATAAACTTTTTTTAAAAACAATAAATGTAAAAAGTATCAGACAGCTGTGATCAAAGTTAAAATTGGGTTACAAGGCTCTTAAAAGGGGTGAGATCAAATTTTTCTCATTGTATTTGTATTTCTGACTTCTTGTCATCATCCTTACAACAAAATTACAAACTAAAATAATGTAGGACTGATGATTTGCAACAATTTACTGTAAACGCAAGTCTTGAACTCTTGTAATCAACTTTAATGAAATTGATACAGGACGAAATCATAGAGGACAGACAATTTACTTCTTGTGGGTGTAAATGTTCACATTTATATGTTGTATAGACTTACTGAGTAAATGTTTCTGATGTTGCACAAGTGCAATTTTCCTCCAGTGAGCACTTGATATGAAGAGAGCACAAGTATACACACAAAAACAAAACCAAAAAAAAAATCCATGGTGACGCAGTATTGTTGCATTTTCTTTAAATTCTTTTACATTTCATTGCATTATAAATTAATTTCAGTTTTCACATAAATGATGATCTTCAAAGCGCTAGATAGTAAATATATTCAATAACTCACGATTAACTCACGCACATTTCAAAGGCATTGTGCACTAACTTAACAGAGAGGCAACCCCGATAAATCCCCCCTCAATTCATTTGGCACTCTACTAAAGGGCCTGTGAAGTAGTAAGTACATCTGCTTCCAGATCTAGAAGTTATGGCCAACAATAAATGCACTCAAACAAACACATGTTTAATTTTTTAAAATAAATATATTACAATTTATAACAAAGCAGAGGGTGAAATAAATGCATAAACTAAATGGGAAATACAATTCTCTTGTAAATATATGCTGTATTGCTTTACTTCGATGTTTAAGGATATTTTCGATTTGAAGTCAAAGATCAAATCATAAAATAACATCAACATGAGTATAACACAGTATTTCTAAATCATTACTTTCTAAGTAATGCATAAGGGTGTCTAACAAAAAACAAGCAAACAAAACACAAATATGTAGGCTGTAGTCTAATCTAAAAAGGACCATCATGAGAGAGGCCACAGCTATTGGAATATCCACAACGACAGCGGTAATGACAGCAGCACAGGACTGAGCTGGCTGGCGATTGAAGATTGAGGTCCTATGTGAGGTCTGACAGCAATGGAAAAATGTAAGATACAAGATTTTTGTTTGTTTATGGGCTCTTTCAACTAAAAAGGTCATTTCAGCGTAATGGGAAAAGTAAGACAAAAGGCTAGCTCAAATATCATCCGTGTTAAGAACAACTAATTAACAACGGTCATCAAGCCCCAAACTGTGCACATGATAACCTTCCAGGATTTCCTGCTGCCCTTTGTGTACAAAAGTACTTGGTCCATCTTATACAAAAAAGTACTTGGTCCATCTATATAGCAATGAGCCCGATAGTATTTTTAAGTCATGCAATGCACAAAATGGGACAGCCAATGAACGATGCCTCCTTCTCTCTCCTCAGCAAAAGTCTGCCCTTCTGAGGACACAAAGGGAGCCTGACAGAAGCAGACAGATGAGAGAAAAAGCTCTCACTCAATCCTTAGCTGCCTCTTACAGCATGCATGGGAGGTAAGCCTGCTGGCGTTGGGACTATTCTCTCGCCTTAAGAAGAAGTAGTGTAATGCAGGGATGTAAATGCAAGATGAAAAAAAAATCTGAAATACCACCTGGCAATAATATAATATACATGTAGAAATACATACTGGCAAATATGAAATAAATTTAGGAAAGTATTTACTTTACAAATGTGAAACATTCTCAAATCAGAAAAAAATCTGAAGGATTGGCTACCCTACTGATAGTAGGACACATCATGGGAGCTCAATTGACATTCAGATTTTTTGTGCTTGTTAATCCAATGATTTAAGTGTCTAGCCTTATTGGAAGTGAATTCTTAATTTGGAGGTCCCATGTGGATGCTGTGCATATTAAAAAAACAAACAAACCCTTGACAGTCAAAAATCATAGACGAGTAAGCTGAAAAGCTGCAGCCTGGGGCAAAATTATATCCAAAAATCCCTTCTTTCACAACTCTTTGAGTTCAAGCTCAGTTTTTGACATGAAGGGCATGTGGCATAAAACATTTGCCATCAACCGAAACAGCCCCTGTGAAACGGTGAATGGCTGTAGCGAACCCAAAACAGCTGGGATTAATAAATTGAAAGAAAAAGATATAAATATACATATTATACCTATATGATACTCTAACATAACCTGGTATAATGGTCACTGGCTACATAAACTAAATAAAGTGACATCCTTTTCACAAATGGATATGCTTTCAATTGTCATGATATGAATTCTGATAGAAGCTCTTGTTTAACATCAACTGGAAAATGTTTTAATCAATAAGAAAACAATAAAAACAATCACAGAAATACTGAACAAAGTAAAAGAGAACCCCCGTCATCCATTTTTCCAAATTAGCAAAAAGAAGTTAAATGATATTCATCAAGCCAGTCTACATCATAAGAAGAAATCCAATCAGTGTACAGTAGAACTCTGAAATAAAGAGTTTGACAAGACCAACCGTAGTTACTCGCTATTTCCGAGTTCTCGCTATTCCGGAGCAACCTAACATAGTCATGAAAAGGTTACTCAGTGGCTTGAAGAAAAAGTCTGAATATTATTGGCCATAATTGCAAAAGAAACAATGAACAGGCTAGGCTAGAATATCAACAATGTCCACTGGACGAAGACAATTAGTCAAAAGGAAGGAAAAGAGGTAAGGAAAGTTTAGTGACTAGACCTGTGTGTTTGTGTGTGTTTGTACACACGATGTGTGTTCAGGTTTGATGTGTGCAAGTGCGATGCTGAGATCATGTAAAATTCATCTCAGTATGGTCCTGATACCGTAGACTATGTGTCAAGGTAGGGATAGCTGAGCTATGGTAGGCAAGATCTAGATTTTGCGAATTGGTTCACAGTAGGCCTACAGATATCACTTTCCCCGTACGTGAGTCGAAGCCAGCCTACACTACATGTACACAACAGTCCGACTCCAATGGCCTTCCCGGCCCCACCCCTCCTGATTCCACTCCCCTCTTTCATCAAGTGATGCGGCTGAGTGAGGCCCTTTGCGACGCCCAGGGATAATCTTTTGTTTCAATGAAAAAGAAGAGAAAATAAAAAAAGCAAATTTAGTCAATTTCTCAGACCTTTTTTACCCACCGTAGTCCTAGTCTGGGGAAGGAAATATTCACTATTTCCGAGTTGACCTTTTTTACTTTCATGCTAATTTTATTGACTCAAATAAGGGGATAAAACAGGGATTTAGATTTTACTCGCTATTACCAAGCTCTCGCTATTTCTGAGCTCGTTACTTTCTTGTTCTACTGTATCAAACTTAAAGCTAATCATTAACCGGCCATTCGCTCTAAGCCAGATCATTTCCAGAATGGGCTGCCTGGCACTGTAAAACATCAGAAATGACAACAACATACCAGCGACTGGAAAATACAGTGATAGGCAGCCAAATTCAATATTAACTCACTGAACATGAATACCAAGTACGTGTATCAGAGTATACTCGGTTATTCCTTTCTAATGTTGAGCATGAATACTGAGTAACCTCAGTCTTCCAAATCAGAAAAGCTGGGGTTAATTCCACTCCAATTATCAGCAGTCAAAAAAAAGGTACACAATATATGTAAATACAAATTACCAAGGCCACGGGGCTTGAATAAATGTAGAAATGGATGAAGTTTTACGATGCTATCTTGAAAATATGGGAAAATAACCAGTATCCTGAAGCAAAGAGCAAAGTCAGGTCCTGTGCTCAGTGAGTTAATGCCATTAGTTACTGTAAATTATTCTAAACCATGCTCACTTTCATGCTCATTCAAGTCACTGGTAAAGCACAGCAACACATTGTGAACTTTAAATTAACAGTAATGGATATTCATGTACAGAAAAACAGTGCAACAAATAATGTTTTTATGTTTGGTGTTTTAGGGTTCTATTGAGTCGTTTATTTCGTCTCAACTGAGGACTTTGGAATCCCCACTACAAGCTATCAATGTGGAAATGTTTATGGAAAAAAAAACAACAAAACACTATGAGGAGTATTTAAGTTTAAGTGTCCCACTTCAATTCCTCTGAAAATTTGCTCTCAAGGTATTGAAATCTTTTGGATGTTTAAGTTTAAAATATATAGAATTATTACATCATATTATGAATGGAAGAATAATGTCTCTTTCTCCCATGGAAGTTATATTGAGGTTCTCAAAATGCTCACATTAAAAAAGAGGAGACAAAAAAAAAGTTTGACACAAGAAGAAAAGAAGCTCTCAATCAACCCTCCATTTAGTCAGGTCTTGCAACAAACATGAGGTCTGGCACTGGGCCTGTTCAACCAACTCTCGGGTGAGGATCCCAGAACACACATGGAGGATGTACAATGGTAAACTATGGCAACATGCCAAGTGAGAAGTCTAAGAGTCATTTTTGTTTTACAATTACCGAATATAATTGCAGTTGAAATAAAATGACAGTATTTCAGGACGACTTAAATCAAATCTATCATATCACACATAAAATATGCTATAAACCTAGTATAATGTGAGATTTACTTCACTTTCACACTAGTAAAGTTAGTCACGAACCCATGACTGAGTATAGGGGAATTAGGGATCCCTAATTATACTAGGCATACGGCATAATGTGGTAGTTTGCCAATGCTTTCCATGCCGACTTTACTTCCGCCAAGTCTAGAAAGACCTAGCAACCCATTTACACTGCTGGGTGAACAGGAGGCCCTGAAAAAAAAACCACTGACCGGCTGAGGATTGAACTCGGGCCACCTCGCTTGGCAGTCAGCCGCTCTACCAACTGAGCTACCGGGCCACCATCATCAAAAATTAGAAAGACTTTGTGACATGTTTAACATGTCATGAATGGAATCTTAAGTCTGCATACATTTTCAATCCAACACCAAGAACTTTTTTCATTTAGTAGATGAAGTCCAGAGGAAATGTTATCAGCAAAAGAGGTTGGCTTTGTTCATAAGAAGGGTTCCACCGACACAGGTAGATAATGTTTTGTTCAAGTTAAAAATTTGCAAACAACTTAAGTTACGGCAAGAAACACAAAATAAGTTTGAAACAAGGGATTAAATAAAATTAAATGCTGCCAAGTAATTGCTTGTGCATTCACCCGGTAAAACAACAAAATTAAATAAAACAACCACAAAAAAACAACCAACAAACATATTTCACTATTTGGTGGGAGTAAAAAGAAACAAATCTAAAATCAGCATCCTGATGCAAGTGCAATCTCACCTATGATCCTTATTCGTTTGTCTGAAGGCCATTGCATTCTAGCACATTCTCCATCCCCAACAGAGGATACGCAACAGCAGCCAGTATCTTGGTAAAAGATGCGTCACACTGGCAATTTATCAAGATAGAACCTTTTCTTTAGCCAGGCACTTATGTGCACCTGAGTTAAGTACTGCTGTTGACCTTTGAAAGAGCAAATTTCTGCATTGAGCAAAGAGAAAAATACTTACTTTCAAAAAGGAAAATGCCGAGTAATTAACCTTGAAGTCAATGCCTCTCTCAAGGGTTATTAAGTACCAGTATTATGCATTCCTGGCTAAGATTGCCAAAAGACATATTCAGACACATGCCAGATTGTCAGTGACGATTTTGTACCCACAACACAGACCCATTCAATCATGCATGCTTTCATGATGACTGACAAAATGAGGATGTCCAAGGATTCGTGTAAAAAGTTGTAACAGGGAATATGGAAATCACAAATTTTTGAGGGGGGATAAAGCAACATAGCTAACAGAATAGGGAAATTGCATCAAAAAATACCAATTTCAATCAACATGTAATATGTAAAAGTTTCACCCCATAATTTTCTCATAAAAATTATACACATGTTGGGATTTATTTAGTTTGTTAGGTTTTTCAAATTATTAAATGAAGCAAAACAATAATTTCATGGAAAATTTGCTTTAACACAAAAGAATGAAATTTCAAAACTATAATATCAACAGACAAAATAATATAAATAATTTACTTTAAACACACTCAACATGAGTGCAATATACAAGGCAGTGATCCGGTTAAGAACATTCAAAAATGTTATTAAGGACTAAGAATGGATTTGCGTGCGCAACAAAACAAAGTTCTCTTCTACTTGGTGTTATTATATTCAACAAATTTCACACATGTATCATACCGTACAATATCTTCCAAAATTATTTGCCGCCTTACAAGAGCAAAAAAATATAACAGTTATAACATACAAAAGAACAAAATGTATTAAATCAGAAAAATTTCCCTTTTTCTTACAAATTCATCACAATTAAATTAATCAAGTAAAGTAAGAAGTTAAAGAAACATTTGTTCGAAGCTTACAAATTTACTGTTGACAGTAAAAAAAACATTAATATCATGTCTATACCTAATTGTTTCATGAGCCCTTAATTTAACTTATCAGCTGTCATCCAGGCACTATGAAAAGGGACTGGTGATTTGCCAAATACTTGAAGCATTAATTTTACGTTCAAAAGAACAAATAATGAAAACACCACAACTCTATTTATTTTTAAAACAATATTAAAGACAATCCAAAAAGCATCTTCTTCCCCACAGAACACCTTATAAATGGTCTTTTAAAGAATGTTGACATCAAATTCAGTTTTACAAAAAAAAGAAGAAGACAACAACAATAAATTTACAGTGAAACATGTTTGAACCAAAATACTAAGGACGTGATTTGGTTTCAGTTTAACATATTTTGGTTTAAGTATTGAGGCTGAAAGTAGACAAGGGAAAGTACGCAAGTGTGTAGGTGGAGTGATGTGAGCCTACTGAAGTGAGTTTGCCTTTTTTGAGACCTTTTATACTGTCAAGACAACACAAGCAATGAACACTGCATTTGTTTATTGTGTGCGTGAGTGCATGTGTGTATGTGTTAGCCTCTGAAGGGAAGCATGGCAGGTGGTAGATGGTAGGCGAGAATTAGCCACAACACTGAGTCACAAACAATGGAGTACAGTGGTCTCTGCTTAACATCCACATCCTCGGGAGACCAGAAATGTGGATGTTAGCCAGATGTGGATGTAAGGCGGAGGGCAAGGTGGCGGCCTATTTACCCTTGTAGAATGCACAATTCTAAGAAATGGCGTGGTCAATGTCATTCTGAGCTGTGAGCAGATTACGTAGCCTACTATTTGGCTTACCTGTCCATCATTGTCCGGGCCAATAAAATTTGACATATGACGATGGACAATGAAATGAACAAGCAACAATGTAACAGTGCTAAATTCAGTGGATGGGCAAGGCAGGATGGGACGGTGTCAAAATATTGCCTTCTTTTGTTTGGATGACAAACTGGCGCCATCTCCTCACACTGGCCAGCACTTGTAAACTTATAGGCTATTTAATCACTGGCCAGATGGTTAGCATTAGGCGTTCTCCTAAATCTGCATGTCTGAAAAGAGTTACGCTTATCAATGGGTAGGAGGGGAGGCGGGGGGTCTTGACTGGTGTCATCGCTCACCTGTTGTCTGTATGAATGGTTTGTGGTGTGAGATGGTGGCACATGTTTTATTTTGTTGTGGACAGGCATGTCTGAAATGCAGGCCCTACAGGCTATCGATTTTTTTTGTTGTTGTCATTTAGGAGGGAAAACATAATTCAACGTTCTCCCAAAATCAGACAAAGTAATGGGGAAAATGTGGATGTTAGAGTGGTAATCTTTAAAGAAAAAATTCCGTTTCCGGGAGAAATGTGGATGTTAGGCAGATGTGGATGTAAGTTTAAGTTCAATCAAATAATGTCACAGCTTCTTAATAGAAGATAAACGCGACATGGTGTAGCTGCTCACCAAACAAGACATGTGCTGAAAAAAGTTATAAGAGGCTGACTGTTATTTTTTTCAATTTCTTTTAAAAATGCATCTGTGTCTTTCCTTTCTCTCGCATTGGTTGGAAGTATGTTCCACAGTCGAACTGTGCTTGGGTAGAATGAATAGAGATGGGCATTCACAGTTGAAGATGGTAATACAAAAGTG